>CM077156.1:10816760-11056574 GCA_039583875.1 Platanthera guangdongensis
TTCCTTCCGTTCTCCATTTTCTCCGCTCCTGGTGATTCACCGCACTTTGGCTGGCCTTTGATGAACCCTGTCTCAAAGAGTTCCCTCAACTACCTCCTCCTCTCTTCGCTCCTCTAGCTTCTGGCCCTCTAATCCTCTATCCATATCAATCATCTATTCCTCGCTGGTTAAAAAATGGAAGTAACTATTCCAGTGTGGATGTTCATGTCGCAATCCTTTTAGAAGGCGTACAACTTGGCTAGACTTCAATAATAATTTAGTCTTGGGGTCAGACGGAGCCATTATCATCAAGGGATGTCAGTCGCCGACCAAGGCCTTGAAGGAAGTACGCTAAGCTATAATGACGAACAATACCTCAACTCCAAACATGCAAACAACTGACAAAGACACCCAACAACTGTCAGCCAGGGAGATGGATGAGAAGACAACCAATATATTACAAAACTTAGTTGACATTCTAGCTTCCAATCAATCCAACGACCAACATTCCGCCAGCACAACAATCCGGTACATCTAATCTCACGAAGGAGAAGAAGAGCGGGGAATAGAATTCAAGGAGAAGCTACAGTTATGATACTATCACGTGGCAAGTGTATTGTAATTATTGTAAAGAAGACAATGGGTCTTTAGGAGCAACGACTATATTTTTTTGCTTTAAATACTTATTAGTGTAATGAATATGAAGAGGCCATTAGAGGGTGGCCAGAAAGTTGAGAGAGAAGAATAGGAGGGACGAGAAGAAGATGAAGTTTATTATCAGATGTTTCATAATCATTTCATTACACTAATCAATACAACAACAACACTCAAGCCTTTATCCCACTAAAGTGGGGTCAACTGATTAGTGTAATGAATATTTAAAGAAAAAAAAAGATAGTTGTTACTCCTAATCAACCGTGGCTATTTTACAAATTTCAATTACACTTGACACTGACGAAGGCCATTAGATGGGTGGCCCGAGAGTTCAGAAATGGCCATTAGAGGGGTGGCTGGAGGTTGTGATACTGTCACGTGACAAGTGTAATTGTATTATTTGTAAAATACCCAACGGGTGATTCAGAGTAACGACTATCTTTTTTGCTTTTTAAACATGATTAGTGTAATGAAATGATTATGAAAAATTGATAATAAACTTCATTTTCTTCTCGGCCTTCCTGTTTTTCTCTCAACTCTATGGCCACCCCTCTAATGGCCTTCTTCTTGTTCAATTACATTTCAACTGCATTCGATTGTAACAATAGGATATACTTATGGTGTGATGAGAAGTATATTAGGGGCCATAAGTATATTGCTCGAGCTTATCTGTATGTGCTTAAAATGTAGGTGGAGGAAGAGGAAGAGGACAAGGAAGATGAAGACATGTTTGTATCTGGGGATTCTCTTGCTGCCTACGAGCCCGAAGACATTTCACAAGTGTCTATACATTCCAACACTGGGTGCATGATTATCACACCCTGAAGGTTATGGGAACTTATAAAGGGCATTGATTATTCCTCCTTATTGACACATGGTCATCCCTTAACTTCTTGAATCAAGCCATTGCAAACTGATTTACTGCATTCTCACTGACCTTCCTACCTTCAAAATTGCAGTGGCTGATGTCTATTGGAAACCGTCTATTTAGTCACCATTCATGTAAACATTCCAAATGGAGCAGCATGGTGTAAAAATTGAAACTAATATCCTTATCATTCCGTTTAAGGGCGTGCTGCTGTGTCAGGGATACAATGATTGATTACCCTTGGTCCATTCAATTGAATTCCTTGATTTTAAAAATGGTGTTCACAACTAATAACAAAAGGTGCCCCTAACTGGAAGCATGCCACTCCATAAATTCATTAGCAAAGGACAAATGGACAAATTAATTCCAAAGACACCTCAACTATCCCTTCTATCCGTTCACGGGTTGAAAATGAAGGTAGTTCACTCCACCACTCTTATGCATATTGGTACTTGTTAGAAGACATGAGGGAAAAATGATGTAAAGGCCCATTTCCTCCTTCTTCTTTAGTCCCACATCTATTGTATAGGATTCTTTCTTCTTCTGTTCTCCTATATATTTGTATTCTCACTTGTATTTGATTAATGAAGAAGTATCTATAAGGTTGGCCCATTGATTTCTACATGATATCAGAGGGACTCGTTGCCTCCCGCGGACTCCAAACTTTATCCGCCTTCCTCTTAGCTAACTGCGGCCTGCGATCTCCTGCGGCCTGCTAAGTCTATCAGCTCTTCTCCGCTTAGCTAACTACGACCTGCAGTCTTCTGCGGCCTATATTTCTGCATTCTCTCCCTCTTCATCTCCGTGGTTCCACCCACCTCCTCGGGCTTCTTATAGCCTCCTCTCTCTGTTCTGTGGGGTCCACTTCTCCCTTTTGTTCTAATTCAGTCCGCTGCGGGCTCCTCCAGTCCGCTGCGGGCTTTCTTCCCATGCTCTGCTTCTCTCCTACCTTGCGAGCTTCTACCCCAGTCCAGACCTAACTCTCTTCTCGCTCGCGGTCTCTTGGTATATCCCGCCGCGGACTGCTCCTAACCGCTGAGGGCTCTCTTCTCGCGAGCTGCGATTTCCCTTCTTGCGGACTGCTCCAGTTCGCTGCGGACTGCTCCTCGCATTTTGCTCTTGTCACCGCGACCTGTCTCACGTCGCTGCGGACTGCCTCAATTCGCGCCCTGCTGCGACCTTCTCCCTGTCGCCGCGACCTGCTTCTTGTCGCCTCGACCTGCCCCAACTCGCGCGGGCTTGTCGTGCAAGTGCTCTCCCGTTTGCGAGTTCTTCTTCGCTACGTCTCGGCGACCTCGTCTATTCGCTTGCCTCTCTGCTCCTCTTAACCGCTTGTCCTCCGCTTGGGTGTGGTCTGTTTCTCAAACCGCACTGTCCGCCTCCTCCTTTCCCGCTGCGGGCTCCACCTCTTGGTCGCGGGCTCTAAATTGCTGGTGTGTTGACACCGAGACCGGGCGGCCTCCCTGCTTCGCCTCGCTTTCTTTTGGTTTCTGTTTGTTCTCGCCGCTGCGGTTTCTTCTCGCCGTTGTTATCCACTGGTTCTGACCGCCGGTTTCTGTGGCTAGTCTCTGATCAAGATTATGGCTTCTGCCTCCACCACTGCTGATGAGATTGTTGTGTTGCGTGCTCAACTCCATCAGCTTCAAGAGATAGTTTGTCTCTCCTCTGGCTCCGTGGCCTCAATCTTCCAGGAAGGTATATCATGCCTCTCACACAGCTCTCACTGGATTGTGAACTCGGGTGCTACAAATCATCTCTCTCTGCAGCAGCCGCCCAAATACTTAGATATTGCTTACTCCCAACACATCACTGTGGTCAATGGTGACCGGATCCCGGTTTCTGGCGCTGCTAATCTGCCTCTTACTCCTTCGCTCTCCTTATCCTCGATTTTTCATGTTCCGGGATCTTCTTTTAATCTCCTTTCTGTTATTCATCTTACGCAAGAGCTTGATTGTTGTGTTACTTTCTCACGCTCTTTTTTGTGGTGCATGATCGACTAACGCAGAATATACTTGGTAGAGGGCGACTGTCTAACGTGCTATATCTTCTTGATGTTCCTCCCTCTGCTCTCACTACTGTCTCCACCACTGATTGACATCGTCGTATCGGGCATGCTCCTCTTCCAATCCTCAGGAAAGCTCTTCCTACTGTCTCCCTTCATGAGTTCTTCTGTGAATCATGTGTTTTCGGCAAGCAACACCGTGTCTCCTTTTCTCCTTCCTGTACCCTGAGCGATGCTCCTTTCTCCTTAGTTCACTCGTATATCTGGGGGCCTTATAAGGTTCTTAGTACTTTTGAATATCGATACTTTGTTACCTTTATCGATGATTACTCACGGGTCACCTGGTTGTATTCACTTCGTGATCACAACGAGCTCCCCACCACGTGTTGTACATTTCTTACAGAAACTTGCACGCAGTTCTCTACTTGTGTGAAAACTCTTCGTACAATCAATGCTCGCGAATATACTGGTCGCACATTCTGCAATATATCCGCTGAGTTTGGTATTATACACCGAACTTCATGTGTCTACACTCATCAACAAAATGGCATCGTGGAACGAAAGAATCACCACCTCCTTGATGTGGCTAGATCTCTTATGATCCAAATGCAGGTTCCTCCATATATTGGAACTTTGTAGTCTCTACTGCTTGCCACCTCATCAACCGCATACCTTCGTCTGTCCTCAACTTTGTCGCATCCATACTACTCCTTTACCCATCCACGAATCTCTTCTCTCACACCTCGTGTTTTTGTGTTACCTGTTATGTCCACCACCTTGGTCCTTCCAATGACAAGCTAGCCCCTCGTGCTACCAAAGTCATGTTTGTTGGGTACTCCCGCACTCAGAAGGGGTATGTCTGCTTTAATCCTATCTGAAAAGGTGGTTGTGTCTGCTGATGTCTCATTTCATGAAAACCAACCATATTACGTCAGTCCTTCTGATTCTCTTCTTCCTCCTCCTCTACCTCGACCCATTATTCCCGTCACGTCTTCGCTTCCACCACTTCTCCCTACTCCTCTACTTCTGAGTCCTACACCACCAGTACCCTCCAAACTCGTCAACTCCAAACCTCCTATCATTGAAGTTTACACTCGTCGTCCTCCTCGTCCAGCTGCCCCGTAACGACTTCCCTCTACCGATGTGATCTCGCAGCTTGTTGATCGGCCTCCTCTCGACGGCCCATCCCTTGGCCAATATGTTTCACTACATCGACTCTCTCCACCTCTTCTTACCTTGCTCTCTCTCCCCTCTATCTTTAACCTAACTCTGTGCAGGAAGCTCTCCAGTATCCGGCGTGGCGTGCCGCCATGGATGAAGAAATGACTGCTCTGTGGGGTAACCATACTTGTGATCTTGTGTCTCCTTCTCCTGGCCACAATTGTGTTAGCTGCAAGTGGATCTTTACAGTCAAACATGTCGTGGATGAGACAGTTGATCGCTTAAAGGCTCGGATTGTGGCACGGGATTTTACTCAACAGTACGGGCTTGATTATGAGAAAACGTTCTCCCCTGTCGCGAAATTAAATACGGTTCGGGTCTTGCTCTCTTTAGCTGTTCATCGCCACTGGCCTCTCCACCAGCTGGATGTCAATAATGTCTTTTTGAATGACAATCTTCTTGAAACTGTCTATATGCAACAACCGCCCGAGTTTGAGATCACGTTGGAGTCCCGTGTTTGTTTACTTCGCAAATCCATTTATGATCTCAAACAGTCTCCACGGGCGTGGTTGGCAAATTCAGCAAGGCTGTTTGTGAGGTTGGATTTAAGCAAAGCTCGGCAGATTCCTCTCTCTTCACTCGTCACTAATCAACGGGGACTACAATACTTCTTGTCTATGTGGACGATATTCCGATCACTGGTGATGACTCCGCTGGGATACAACAGGTTAAACAACATTTAAACTCTATCTTTCAAATCAAAGATCTGGGAAATCTTCGATATTTTCTTGGACTAGGGGTAGCACGACGACATGATGGGCTTGTCTTATCCCAGCGTAAGTATTGCATTGACCTTCTACAAGATGCCAGTCTCTTAGATTGCAAAGCAGTGGAAACCCCGATGGAAGTCAACCATAAGTTGTGTGCTCCGGGATCTGAGGCTGACTCTCTACTTCCAAATCCAGAATATTATCGTTGTCTTGTGGGAAAACTGATATACCTAACCGTTACGAGACCAGATATATCATTTGTGGTTGGAGTGGTTAGTCGGTTCATGCATACCCCGCGGGTTTCCCACCTTCAGGCAGTGGAACTGATTCTCAGATATCTGAAGACCGCTCATGGGCAAGGACTTGTGTATAAGCCATCTTCCTCCTTTCTCTTATTGCATACTCTGATGCGGACTATGCGGGCTCGTTGGATGATCGACGTTCAACTACTGGTTTTTGCACTTAATTTGGAGGAAATCTTATCACATGGCGGAGTAAGAAGCAGACGATGGTTGCTCGCTCGTCTGCTGAAGCTGAGTACCGTGCGATGACTGCCGTTACATCTGAACTAACCTTGCTAGAAAGTCTTCTAATGGATTTGGGAGTTAAATTGTCCTCACCATCGACGTTGCTTTGTGACAGTCAAGCTGCAATACATATTGCGAAGAATCCTATGTTCCATGAGCGGAGTAAACATATTGAGGTTGACTGTCACTTTTTTTGGGAAAAGGTTCAATCAAAGGTGCTAAAGCTTGATCATGTTCCTGCGTTTGGGCAAGTTGCTGACATCCTTACCAAAGCTTTACCTCAAAAATTGTATTATCAGTTCTTGTCCAAGCTTGGTGCCTACGACTTGTACACTCCAGCTTGCAGGGGAGTGTTAGAAAACATAAGGGAAAAATGATTAAAAAGCCCATTTATAGGCTCATTCTTCCTTCTTTAGTCCCACATCTATTGTATGAGATTCTTTCTTCTTCTCTTCTCCTATATATTTGTATTCTCACTTGTATTTGATTAATGAAGAAGTACTATAAAGTGGCCCATTGATTTCTACAGTACTGATATAAATAAAGCAATTCTGAGAGAAAATGATCAAATATACTAAAATCATGGATGAGTTTGGAGATTTGTTCACGATGTTGACAACATTACCGCCATGGAGATCCCCTTACCATCAAATACACCTCAAGGAGCCACATTTTTACACAAATGCCAAGCCATTTAAGTACCCATCCTTACAAAAAAATGAAATTGAATGGTTGATTAAAGAATTATTGGATTCTAGAGTGATTAGATCCAATAAGAGTCGTTTTCATTACCATATTCCCAGTGAAGTAGAAAGATGGATCATGGAGGGTATGCTTTGATTACCGGCACCAGAACCAGAACACCATCAAAAACAATGTCCCTATACCAATTATAGAAGAGCTACTTGATGAATTTGCAGGACAAACATTTTTTCAAACTTGATTTATGCTTAGGTACATCAAATGAGAATGACAAGCAATGATATAGAGAAGACGGCTTTTGAATCTTATGAAGGTCACTACGAGTGTCTTATGATGCCATTTGTGCTCACAAATTCCCCTGCAACCTTCCATGGGTTAATGAACCAGGTATTCCATGCTCAATTTGGGAAATTCATTTTGGTATTTTTGATGACATCTAATTTATAGCACATCTATGGAAGAGCATCTACAACTTTTGAGATTAAATCTCAACATTAAGAAGGGAGAATTATATTTCAAAAGAGCAAATGCACATTTGGGGCTGCCCATGTGGAATACCTCGAGCACATCATTTCAAGACAATGTCTCATCTAATCCCCATAAGATCTCAGATATGCTGCAATCGGGGCTACCAACCACACTCAAACAACTGAGGGAATTTTTGGGACTCACCGGTTATTTCGACGGTTTATCAAGAATTATGGAGTTATAACATAGCCACTTAGCGAGCTACTTATGAAGAATCTGTTCTCGTTTTCAAGAAAGGCCATCCAAGCAGTTGAAAATTAAAAAGTGGCGGTGCCCTCTCCCCTAGCATTGGTACCGCTTGACTTCCAAAAGTTGTTTGTGGTAGAAACATATGCATCTAATCAAGGACTTCTCCTTCAAGAAGACCATGCCATCTCTTTTTTCAGCAAGTCTTTGGGCCCTCAGTATGCTGGGTTATCTGTATACAAGAAGGAATTAATGGCTATTGTTATGACAATACAAAAATAGAAACACTACCTCATGGTGTCCATTTCGTGATCAATATACCTTCAAGCTCATGTGATGTGTTTTTTTTCTCAACTACAAAAAGGGTGCAGAAAATGTTACGACAGAGGCCTTGTCAAGGAGGGTCATGGAAGTGGAAGGAGCCTTAGGACCATGGTTACCTTCCACTCTGACTTGCTAACCAGGTTGCAACATTCATGTCACCAAGATCCAAAACTATAGTAGCTGATTAAAGAGAAGGAAACCAATCCCACCTTTCGGTCTCATTCAGTGGTCTCAAGGGATAGTCAAGAGAAAAGGAAAACTTGTGCTAGGACAAGTGGAAGATGTCAAAATTTATTTGCCAATTGCACCTTGATTCAACAGCTGGAGGACATTCAGGGGTTCGAGCCACATTGAAAAGGATCAAGCAAGTTTTTTATTGGAAGAATATGAAGGAGTTTATCTATCATATGCAAAACAATGACCAATATGTCAACAATGCAAACCTCTTAATGGTAAACCCATTGGGATTATGACAACCCTTGCCAATTCCAGATCAAATTTGAATGAATGTATCTTTTGTTTCATTTAGTGCCTTCAAAGCTCAGATGGTTCTCAATAATAATGATGGTGATAGGTAAATTTTGCAAGTATGCCCGTTTCATAGCCATGGCCAGACAATTAAAACCCCTGGGGTTGCATAAGCCTTCATGAAGGAGTATTCAAGTTACATGATATGCCACATTCAATGGTAAGTTATATGAAATTTATTTTCCCTAGTGCATTTTGGAAGTTCTTTAGATTGCAAGGAGTGCAACTCAATACATCATCGACATACCACCCCCGATTGGATGGCCAAATAGAAGTAGTTAGATGCCTAAAAAATTACTTTCGATGTGTTTGCTTTGATAAACCAAATTGCTTGAGCCAGTGGTTGCACTTGGCTGAATGGTGGCATGCACTTTGGATTATAGTCCCATCCAACTAACTGCATACATGATGGTTTATGTTCAGCCTTCCCCATCACGGATTCCTTACATTTTCGATTCCACATCAGTGGTAGCGACAAACACAAGTTTGCGAGCACGAGAGAGCAGATTGGGGCTGCTGAAGCATCACCTTCACCAAGCTCAAAATCGTATAAAGGCTATAGCCCATAAGAAGAGAAGGGAGGGAATTTGAGGAGAGAAGTTAGGTATATGTCAAGCTTCATCCCTATAGACAAATCAACATGAAAACATCCACTTTCACTAAATATTGCCTAGGTTTTTTAGACATTTCAAAATCATGAAAAAGATCGGTCCAACGGCATATGAGCTCCGACTTCCTCTAGGATCAAAAATTCACCATACCTTTCATGTGTCGTAGCTAAAGGAACATATCGGCTCCATACCAACTTACAAAATGACGCTTCTCTTCCAATGTACCTTACCGATTAGGGCAACATCATGGCAATTTTGGAATCTATCATTGACAGAAGGTTGGTCCAAAAGAGAGCTAAACTAATGACCCAGGTTTCGTCAAATGTTGTTAATTGGGAGGCTTAGCAACGAGCTGTAAAAGGCCTTCCCATCATTCAATCCTTGACGTCAAAGATGTTATATAGAGGGGGCATTGAAATGCGTCATTTATATTATTATGCATGTGTGTGTTATTTGTGACATTGTGGGTCATGTGTAACGACCGTATCCATTAATTGCTTTTGAATATTACTTGTTTTTGCGAGCCTGCAACCATTGCCGCTTGTTTCCATACCTGTAAGATGTGTGCACGAGGAGACGTGTGCACGAGGAGACTTATACGGGGCTCCTCTGCTGTTTTTGCATTATGAATGAAATTGTGTTTTCCTGTTGTATGTTCTTCATTGCTTCTCCATGAAGTGTTCTTTATTGTTTCTCTGTGAATTCAACACCGCAGGTATACCCTGTCCCTTTCCCTTGTTCCAAGTGCGGCTCCAAGGTTACTTGCAGAAGGTAGAATCACAGAGAAGCAATGCTTTTAAAGCTGGACCAACAGAGTCTCTGTGAATTACTGAGTGATTGATGACTAAAGCATGCTTTTAGAGCTGGACCAATGGAGAAGCTACATCGTGGAGATAATGCTGTAGATAAGAAACAACTTCAGTAGCCCAAAATCATATAAACACCACCATTACTGATGGCTGAAGATAATTCCTTAATGTAATTCTATTCGGTGTATTTTAGTTAAAAGCCAGAAGTTACAATGTAAACTGCAATAATGTCTGTACTTTGTCCATTTCATTGCCTAAAAATTTAGATATTTTACAGTTGTATCATCTAATATCCAAGACTAGGAAGCAAATAAGCCTTTCATATCATATCTGAAACTTTTTGAAGTACTGAAATTCATCCGTGAAACCTCATAAATTTTTTTCGTTTAATTTTAAATAAAGAGAAGTCCCGGATACTCCCAAATATACCCAATTATACTCGAAAGTGCACAAAATTTATGTTTATTATTATGATGATGATGATGATGTGGAGAAAGACACGTGTTGGAATGATAAGTGGTCGGAGCCAATTGACTATATACTTTCATTCACGGTTCCACACAAAATTTGTGTTTATTTTGATGATGATGAAGTTACGGAGAAAGACGTGTTTGAAGGATAAGTGGCTGGAACCAATTGACTACATTCTTTCATTCACGGTTCTTATTTATGATCCGATATAAATTTGGAACATGAATAAACATTGTCTTTGTTTTATATATGATATACAAAATAAAATGTTTGAAAAAAGTAAAGAGGACATGAATGTCATACATGTATTTATGTCAATTTGTATTTAAATAATTAAAACTTAAGAACTTATCGTGTATCAAGTTTTTTTTTTTTGAAAAATGGTGGATCTCATATTCACATTGCGTCGTATCTTGCATCATTTCCGTCCCTGCGCAACATAGATCCTAGATTCTACAACAAAACCATAGAAATTGTTCCTATTTGCACAGTTCAAGTAAGCTTAGTTTTTGTCCAATGTAGTTTATTTTTTAATGTGTAGTTCACTCTTATTTATTATCTGACCTATGTAACTTTTTTCATTTTTTATATAGCAAGCAGTCAATAGCACGCTGTATTCCTATTCATTCTATATACTTTCATTTTCTTTATTTATATGTTTATATATATCTCTTTCAGGTAATAATCTCAACCTTTGGTGAAATTGATGGTGCTAACTTTTTTGATCCCAGGACTGCTCAGGTTGCCACAGTGGATCATGTGAAACAGGTAATTTCTCATTTTATATTGAATCCACCTTTGTTATTTATCTCAGTTTTGTCTTGTTTATTTCGCCCTGGCTTTTGAAATTTGAATCTTGAAGGCGAGATCCATGCTATTGTGGTTTCTTTCTTCGTATATTGTTCGCAATTTATGGATGGAAGGAAGGGGTGGGGGATATTTCAACAATTAGATATTCTACTTTTCTTCAGTGTCTGAATAAGGCAAATTGATGCATATACTTTGGAGTTATATTAATCATGTTCCAATATTGCCACATATTTAACCGAACAAGGTTAAGTTTGTACTATGTGGCTATATATCTCATGGCATATATTTTGTACCATTTTCTTCTGATTTTTTTCCTGCTGTGCAAATGGTAAGACATAGATAAACCTTCAAACTGTGTTCCAGGAAACTATTAAGTCGGGCTAATGGTTGACTATATTAAGGTCTGTTGGATCGAAGGAATTGAAATTGAAGAATTGATGGTTTGAATTCTAATGATGTTGTTCGGCTGCAAAATGATTTTGTTACGCCCCCGGACGAGGCTCGGTTGTTTGGACAACATTACAAGCGGCGGCGGCACGGATGTGGCGTTATTGGGCTGAACCAATGGTTCAGCCCCCTCTTCTTAAATAATGGCTCGGGGGGGGGGGGGGGCTGAACCACGCCGGGTTCAGCCCCATTGGGCCGGCCGGCCCCCTTGGCCGGCCGGTCTTGGGTCCGGGGTATAAATATCCGGACCCCTCTCTTTGGATGGAATGCAAGAATATATTCAGGTTCTTCCTCTTCTCTCAACCCTAACCCTAATCTCTTTCTCTAGCTTCCTCTACATCTTCTCTTAGTTTCTCTCCTAGTTAGGCATAACAATTGGTATCAGAGGAGTCGATTCTCGCGGCAATGGTGAATACTCGCAATCAAGAGGATCCTCGCGGATTGAAACCCTAGAGGAGAATGTTGTTGGCCTCACCGATTCCATGGCGGCGTTGGAAGTGCGTCTGGAGACCCGTTTGGAGGAGTTGAAGACCCTACTGAAGGGGAAGGGCCCGGCCAACGAGGATTCGGCCGGATCGGGAGCCGATCCAGCCGGCTCCGTCTCTGCGCGGGCTGCGGAAGGTGTCGGGGCGTGCGGCCTGCGGGAGGGGCTCCGGCCGGCGCGGCGTGGCACGGAGGGTTCGACGGCACGGGATCGGCGGGATACGGGGCTCCTGCGGCTTCGGGAGCGGGTTACGGGGGTCCGGCGGGGCTGTTTCCGTTTCCCCCGGATTCACTGCAGCAGGTTTCGGAGGACTGGGATCGGCCCCGGAAGAGTGGCGCCGAGGCGGGGAGGAGCTTTTGGGGCTTCGGCGGCCACCCGACATGGTGGGACAGCAAAGGGGGGGCTCCTTCCTCCTCCACGCGGGTTTGGGCCACCAGGAGGGGTCGGATTTGGCCCAGGGTGGGGCGGCCAGCCGCAGCACCCGCAGCCTCCGCCTTGGGGAGCGGGACAGCCGCACGGTACGGGGGTTTTGAGCATGGGGAACACGCAAGGAGGGACGGAGGTCCAGGAGCACAACGGTTGACCCCCGGGTTAACGCGTATGTACTTTCCAGAGTTCGAGGGCGGCGACGCCCTGGAATGGATTCACAAGGCCGAATTATTCTTCCAGTACCAGGAGGTGCCTGAAGGCCAGTGGGTGCAGCTAGCGTCGTTTCTTCCATCTGAAGGATGATGCCTTCCAATGGACACAGTGGTTCTTGCGGGGACGGGAGTACGTGCCTTGGGGGGAGTTCGTGGAGGGATTTACGGCCCGGTTTGGGCCACTGGAGTATGAGAACTTTGAGGCACTCCTTCAGAAGCTTCGTCAGAAGGGGTCGGTTATGGAGTATCGGACCGAGTTCGAGAAGTTGGCGAATCGGGTTCAGTGGCCAGAGAGGACGCTTTACAGCTGTTTTATATCCGGTCTTAAGGAGCATATTCGGGATGAGGTTCAGGCACTCATGCCCCGTTCCTTGAACCATGCCATTACGTTGGCACGTATTCAGGAGGAGAGGTTCAACAGGCAACGGGCACGTAACACGAGTAGACCAGCTTTGGGCCCGACGATGGCAGCACGACGGGAGCCCCCCACGGGTACCAAGCCAACGGTGACTCGGTTGTCTTGGAGCGAGTTGGCGGCTCAGAAGGAGAAGGGTTTATGCTTTAATTGTGATGAGAAGTTCGTCCCCGGTCACAAGTGCCAGAAGGTCCAGGTTTTCATGTTGCAGCAGGAGGAGCAGCTCGAGGAGGACGTATTACCAGAGGAGGTGGAGTTTGGGGGAGACCTAGACCTGGCGGAGTTGGGCGTTTCCCTACATGCCATGGAGGGATGCAATCCCCCCCCGCTTACGATGCGGTTGGTTGGACGGGTTCGGCGTGAGAGGGTGACGATTTTGGTCGACAGTGGGAGCACCCACAACTTTATTCATCCTGATGTAGCAAGGAAGGTGGGGCAACAAATCGACACGGGTGCAGCCTTTCAGGTCATGGTTGCAGACGGCAGCAAGTTACAGTGCCAAGGGATGTTGAAGGCGGTAGAGCTTCGGATGCAGGAATATGTGGGGTGCACGGACGTCTACCTCTTACCGATCCGAGGCTCAGACATGGTTTTGGGAGTGCAGTGGTTACAGCAGCTGAGGCGGGTTACTTTTGATTGGGATCAGATGACGATGGAATTCATGCAAGGCGGACGACAGTTCTGTTTGACGGGGCTCAGATCGTCTCCAGTTAAGGAGATTTCCCTTCGCAGTTTGCAGCAGCTGGAGGAGTCTAGTAGCTTGATGGCAATCCTGCTGGGGGTGCGGTCGGACGAGGAGGGATTAACACAGGTGCCAGATCAGTTGCGGCCGCTTGTAGAGGAGTATGATGACATCTTCCAGGAGCCGAGTACCCTTCCACCGTCACGTTTCCTTTCGTGATCATCAGATTGTGTTACAGACTGGGGCGGAACCGCCCAACATCCGCCCGTACAGGTATCCCTACATCCAGAAGGCCGAGATTGAACGCAGTGTGAAGGAAATGCTTGATGCAGGTATCATACGGCCTAGTACCAGTTCTTTTTCCGCACCGATTATTTTGGTTAAGAAGAAAGACGGATCATGGCGATTTTGCGTGGACTACCGGGCCTTGAACAGTGTAACTGTGAAGGACAAGTTTCCGATTCCCGTGATCGAGGAGCTCTTGGATGAGTTGCATGGGGCGACCCTGTTCACCAAGCTGGATCTGCGGTCCGGCTACTATCAGATCCTGATGAAAGAGGAGGATGTGCATAAGACTGCCTTCAGAACTCATGACGGTCACTATGAGTTCTTTAGTGATGGCCAATGGATTGACTGGGGGGCCGTCTACCTTTCAGGCCAATATGAATGAGATTTTCCGTTCCTTCCTGCGACGCTTCGTCCTGATTTTTTTTCGACGACATCCTGATTTACAGTGCTACTTGGGAGGATCATCTACTTCATGTGGCTCAGGTCTTCTCTACTCTTCGGCAACACCAGTTATATGCTAAGCGGTCTAAGTGTTCTTTCGGACAACCTGAGGTGGAATATTTGGGGCATCTAGTTTCTGTTGAAGGGGTGAAGGCAGACCCACGGAAGATCGAGAATATGCTGTCGTGGCCCCGACCGTTGACCATTCGGGCACTGCGGGGGTTCTTAGGCCTCACTGGGTACTACCGACGCTTTGTACGGGACTACGGGAAGATTGCTAGGCCACTTACACAGCTGCTACAGAAGGATGCTTTTGAGTGGCACGCTGAGGCCGAGACCGCCTTCCAGGCGCTCAAGCGAGCTATGACGACGACTCCAGTGTTGGCACTCCCGGACTTTACCAAACGGTTCGTGGTCGAGACAGATGCTTCTGGCGTGGGTGTGGGGGCGGTTTTGATGCAGGAGGGGCGGCCGATCGCCTTTTACAGTAAGGCTTTGGCTCCCCGGACTCTGGGTCTCTCAGTGTATGAAAAGGAGATGCTGGCGGTGATTCATGCGGTGGCTCTCTGGCGGCCCTACCTACTTGGGCGTCATTTTACGATCCGGACCGATCACCAGAGTTTGAAGCATTTCTTGGAGCAAAGGATCTCTTCCCCCTGCAACAAAAGTGGGTCACCAAGCTGTTGGGCTATGATTATGCGATCGAATATCGACCGGGGAAGGATAATCGGGTGGCTGACGCCCTCTCTCGCTTACCCGAAGGGGGTTTGGCACACATTTCCGGGCCGCAGTTGGAGTCGATGGATGAAATTCAAGACGCGGTGCAGCGCGACCCCGAGTTACGGGCTATTGTGGAGGACTTGCAGCAAGGTCATGCGACAGCTCCAGGCTACCATTTACAGAATGACCGACTCTTCTATCACGGGCGGGTGGTCATTCCTGCTCATTCTGCTTGGCGCACGGTGATGATGCATGAGTTTCACTCGTCGCCGACAGGCGGCCACGCCGGCGTTCTTCGCACCCTTCAGCGGGCTCGGGCCAACGTGTTTTGGAAGGGCATGCGCCGCGACATTCAGGAGTTCGTACAGACGTGTGCGGTGTGCCAACGACAAAAATATGAGACTACTTCTCCGGCCGGCCTCCTCACTCCCTTGGAAATTCCACATCAGATCTGGGACACGGTTTCTATGGACTTCATCGATGGGCTACCTAAGTCGCAGGGAAAACAGTGATCTTGGTAGTGGTGGACAAGTTGTCCAAGTATGGGCACTTCCTTGCTCTGAGCCATCCCTACACCGCGGAGTCTGTTGCGACCTTATTTGTGCGGGAGGTTGTTCGTTTGCATGGTGTTCCCCGCGCGATCATTTCCGACCGTGATCCGACCTTCGTAGGCCGATTTTGGACAGAGCTATTCCGCTTGCAGGGGACTTCCTTACGTTTCAGCACGGCTCATCATCCCCAGACTGACGGCCAGACCGAGGTCTTAAATCGGGGCGTCGAGACTTACCTTCGCTGTTTTGTCATGTATGAGCCGCGGACCTGGACTAGTTGGCTACATTGGGCGGAGTACTGTTTCAACACTTCTTATCACTCGGCTAGTAAACTCACGCCGTTTGAGGTCGTCTATGGGCGTCCACCTCCTACCTTGAGCAGTTATGAGCCCGGGAGTACGGCCGTGGCAGCAGTTGATCGGGCGCTCCGTGATCGTGATCGGACTCTCACCACCCTACGGGAGAACCTTCGAGTAGCACAGGATCGTATGAAGATTCAGGCCGATCGTCATCGTACCGAGCGGGAGTTTCAGGTGGGGGATGACGTTTTCCTCAAACTTCGTCCTTATCGCCAGTTGTCGGTGGCCCAGCGGACAAATCAGAAACTGGCACCCCGCTACTATGGACCATTTCGGATCACGCGGCGTGTCGGGCCGGTGGCGTATACCTTAGCCTTACCGGCGAGCTCCCGGATTCATCCTACCTTTCATGTCTCCTTGCTGAAGCGGAAGTTGGGGCCTGCTGTTCGGTCTTCCCCGTGTTACCCGAGGCTACTAGTGGTGGCGAGCTTCGCCCGCTTCCGGAGGATGTTCTGTTGGTTAAGTGGAAACGCCGTGGCACGGCGTACTGTCCCGAGCTATTGGTTAAGTGGAAGGATCTCTCGGCAGAGCACAATACTTGGGTCGATTTACTGGAGTTCCAGGAGCTTTACCCGGACTATCACCTTGGGGACAAGTTGACTTTTGATGGGGCAGGGAATGTTACGCCCCCGGACGAGGCTCGGTTGTTTGGACAACATTACAAGCGGCGGCGGCACGGATGTGGCGTTATTGGGGCTGAACCAATGGGTTCAGCCCCCTCTTCTTAAATATATGGCTCGGGGGGGGGGGGGGGGGGGCTGAACCACGCCGGGTTCAGCCCCATTGGGCCGGCCGGCCCCCTTGGCCGGCCGTCTTGGGTCCGGGGGTATAAATATCCGGACCCCTCTCTTTGGATGGAATGCAAGAATATATTCAGGTTCTTCCTCTTCTCTCAACCCTAACCCTAATCTCTTTCTCTAGCTTCCTCTACATCTTCTCTTAGTTTCTCTCCTAGTTAGGGCATAACAGATTTTGATAGGAAGAAGAGGGGGGAGAGAGAACTAAGAGAAAACTAAGGAGAATTTAGGGTTAGAGAGGAGGAGAAAGAGAAATACCTTGATAATGATGTGCATAATCCCAAGAGTGGGGGCCCCGGGTATAAATATACCCGGGCCCAAGAGGGGGGCCGACCAGCCCCCCCAATGGGGCTGAACCGGATCGGTTCAGCCCCCACCGCCGCCTTTTAGATGGTGGCGGCTGAATCGGCTGGTTCATCCCCGTTGCCGCTCGCAGTATTCTTCCGCCTACGAGCGTAAGTACGCCCAAAGAACTGTGCCATGTTTGGCGGCGTAACATTCCACTCCCAATCAAGAACTAACTTATCCCCAAGGTGGTAGTCCGGGTAGAACTCCCGGAATTACAACAGATCAACCCAAGAATTGTGTGCCTCGGACAGGTGCTTCCATTTGACAAGTAGTTCGGGGCGGTACTCGGTGCCCCGTCGTTTCCACTTGAGCATCAGGATATCCTCGGGAAGTGGCCGCAGTTCGCTCGCGACCGTGGCCTCGGGAAGAAGGGTGCTCGCTGCCACATTGTTGCCGATCTTCTGCTTCAATACAGACACATGGAAGGTCGGATGAATGCGTGACCCCGCGGGAAGGTCCAAAATACAGGCCACCGGCCCCACTCGGCGTAGAATTCGAAAAGGCTCGTAGTAGCGAGGGGCTAGTTTCTGGTTCGACCGGCTGGCCACTGACACTTGCCGGTAGGGGCGGAGCTTGAGGAAGACGTCATCGCCTACAGCAAACTCCCGTCCTTGCGATGCTTATCGGCCTGGGCCTTCATGCGATCCTGTGCGGTACAGAGATTTTCCCGGAGAAGGACAAGAGTACGGTCCCTATCGCGGAGAGCCCGGTCCACTGCTGGTAAAGCTGCGCTGCCTGGTTCGTAGCTGCTCAAAGAAGCCAGAGGGCGACCATATACGACCTCAAATGGGGTCATTTTGCTGGCGGAGTGATGAGATATGTTGTAATAGTATTCTGCCCAATGGAGCCAGCTGGCCCAGGTCCGCGGCTCGTCCATCACAAAACAACAGAGGTATGTTTCCAGCCCCCGATTGAGAACCTCTGTCTGGCCATCCGTCTGGGGGTGATTCACCATGCAAAAGCGGATGCAAGTGTCCTGTAAGCGAAAGAGCTCCCGCCAAAAGTTGCCCACGAAGAGTGGGTCCCAGTCGGAAATGATGGCACTCGGGACGCCGTGAAGACGGACAATCTCGCGGACAAAATGATCGGCGACGGACTCGCTAGTGTACAGATGGCTGAGAGCCAAGAAGTGGCCATATTTGGAAAGTTTGTCAACCACCACCAGGATGACTGTCATGCCCTGGGACTTGGACAGACCGTCGTTGAAATCCATGGACACGGTCTCCCAAATATGTTGTGGAATCTCCGAAGGTGTGAGGAGGCCGGCGGGTGAGGTCGTCTCGTGCTTCTAACGTTGGCATATCTCACACTGCTACACAAACCGTTGGATGTCGCGTCGTAAGCCTGGCCAAAAAACATTCGCTCGTGCACGCTAGAGTGTTCGGAGTATGCCCGCATGGCCACTAGTCGGGGAGGAGTGAAACTCATGAATCATAACTGTCTTCCAAGCGGAGTGTGGCGGAATGACCACCCGGTTCTAATAGTAGAGTCGGTCGTTTAACAACTGGTATCCTGGTGTAGTAGGCTGGCCTTGACGGAGAGCCTCCACTATGGCCCGGAGTGTATGATCCCGCAAGACCTCCTCCTGAATATCATCTAGAGAGTCGAGCAGAGGCCCGGAAATGTGGGCGCAGGTGCCTTCCAGTAGACGGGATAGAGCGTCGGCCACCACATTCTCCCTTCCCTGTCTGTAGAGAATCTCATAATCGTAGCTCAAAAGTTTCGTCACCCATTTTTGTTGTAGCGGGGAAGAGACCCGTTGATCCAGAAAGTTTTTCAAGCTTTGATGATCGGTGCGGATCTTGAAATGTCGTCCCAACAGGTAAGGCCGCCACATGATGACTACATGAATAATTGCCAGCATCTCCTTCTCATACGTAGAAAGCCCTAACGTGCGGGGTGCTAATGCCTTGTTGTAGAAGGCGAGTGGTTGACCCTCTTGCATCAGCACTGCGCCAATCCCAACGCCGGACGCGTCGGTTTCCAATACGAACTCCTTGGTAAAATCCGGGAGGGCGAGGACCGGGGTAGTCGTCATGGCCCCTTTAAGAGCCTGGAATGCCGCTTCCGCCTCAGCCGACCACTGGAAGGCGTCTCTTTGCAACAGTTGCGTCAGTGGCCGAGCGATTTTGCCATAATCCTTGACAAAGCATCTATAGTACCCCATGAGGCCCAGGAACCCCCGTAATGCTCGGACCGTTTGTGGACGAGGCCAGGATAACATGTTGTCGATCTTGTTGGGGTCCGCCTTTACCCCGCAAACGGAGACCACATGGCCCAGAAACTCTACCTCTTATTGCCCGAACGAACATTAGGACTGCTTAGCATATAGCTGGTGTTGGCGGAGGAGGGAGAAAACGTGCTCAACATGGGCCAGATGCTACTCCCAACTAGTGTTGTTGATGAGGATGTCATCAAAAAAGATCAAACACTGATTTGCGGAGAAGAGGCCGAAAGATCTCGTTCATGACTGTTTGGAACGTAGACGAGGCGTTGGTGAGCCCAAAGGGCATCACCAAGAACTCATAGTGGCCATCGTGCGTACGGAAGGCCGTCTTGTGAATGTTCTCGCGCATCCGAATCTGGTGGTAGCCCGACCCGAGGTCAAGCTTGGTGAAGAGGTGAGCGTCGTGTAGCTCGTCTAATAATTCTTCGATCAGCGGTATATGGAACTTGTCTTCGATAGTGGATGCGTTCAGACCGCGATAATCCACGCAAAAGCATCATGTGCCGTCCTTCTTTTTCACTAAAATGATAGGGGAGGAGAAGGAGCTGGTGCTGAGGCGGATAATCCCTGCGGTAAGCATTTTCTGAACACTACGCTCAATCTCAGCCTTCTGGACGTACGGGTAGCGGTATGGTCGGATGTTGGTAGGCTCGGCGCCTGGCTTAAGCTCGATCTGGTGATCTCTGAATCATGGTGGGGGAAGTGAGCGGGGTGCTTGAAAGATATCGGAGTACTGATCCAACAATGCCTATATCTGAGCGGGTGCAACTGGGAGTTCCGGGGGCGCCTGCCCGACTCCCATAACTACTGCCATTAGGCTTCCTTGACCCTCTAGTTGTTCCAAGCTGCGAAGGGATATTTCCTTCATCGGAGATGATTTAAGGCCGTCCAGACAATACTGCTGTCCGTGTTGTAAGAACTCCATCGTCATCTGATCCCAATCAAAAGTAACACGTCGTAGCTGCTGCAACCACTGAACCCCAAGCACCATGTCGAACCTCCGAATGGGTAGAAGATAGACATTCGTGCGCCCTGTGTACCCCTGTAACCGCATCTCAACCCCTCTCATGATGCCTTCACACTGTAGCTTGCTTCCATCGGCCACCACGATGTGGAAGGAGGCCCCCTTATCAATCGCGTGTCCCACCTTTTCCGCCACCTTGGGATGCATGAAGTTGTGGGTGCTCTCGCTATACACCAGAATCATCACCTTTGCCGGGCTAATCTTTCCCGCAATCCGCATCGTGAGGGTGGGATTGAATCCCTCCATGGCGTGTATGGACACCCCGAGCTCGGTCAGGTCCCAATCCTCCTCCAACTCAGTCTCGGAGGCTATCTTGGCAGACACATCCTCATGGAGCATGAACACTTGTATCTTCTGACATTTGTGTCCGGGCGCAAACTTTTCATCACAGTTGAAACATAGACCCTTCTCTTTTCGTGCTTGCAGTTCGGCCCGGGGCCTACACCCGACCTTCTTCCCCGACGAACTTCCTGCAACTTCGTTGCAATTTCCAGGGCCCCTCTTCATCGACGACGCCACTGAGGGAGCCATTCCCTGCCGCCGACGAGCTCTCCAGAGGTCTCCTTGGGCGCCGCCACCTCCCCTGTGCTCTCCTCCGGCGGATTCAGGCGTTCTCTTGTGTTTTTCCCCATTTCCCAGCAGCCTGTTCCTCGGCTCCAACCACCACTGCAGTCGATAAGTCCGACCCAGCCTTCCACAACTCTTCAGTGGGCTTGTTCGCTTCTGCTAGCCTTCCTCGTGGTATACCTCTCCCTTTCTCGCCCTCAATCCTTAGTTAATTTTTATGCTCAAAGTTTTAAATGAATAGTTAGATGTTAGTGCTTGCCCTACTAATCGTATCTCTTAATTTTCGTTAATTTCCATATCCGTGTTGCCACTCTCTTGAATGTTATGCATGTGCAATAGTGATTTGTGACGTTATCATGCACGTGTGGTAGCCTTGCGTTCGCGAGCGAGGCCTAGGTCGTTTTACTCGTTAGAAATAGCCCGCGAAGTTATCTCGCGTCACATTTATTTTAAAAAGATCGCATTTTATTTTATTTCAAAACTACACCTCCACTTTAGATCACATCAGTAAAATTGGCCAATTCCAATGCCTATTTCACAAAATCTGTTACGCCCCCGAACATGGCACAGTTCTTTGGGCGTACTTACGCTCGTAGACGGAAGAAGACGGCGAGCGGCAACGGGGATGAACCAGCCGGTTCAGCCCCCTCCATCTAAAAGGCGGCGGTGGGGGCTGAACTGATCCGTTTCAGCCCCATTGGGGGGCCGACCGGCCCCCCTCTTGGGCCCGGGTATATTTATACCCGGAGCCCCCTCTCTTGGGATTATGCACATCATTATCAAAGTATTTCTCTTTCTCCTCCTCTCTAACCCAAAAGTCTCCTTAGTCTTCTCTTAGTTCCCTCTCCCCCCACTTCTTCCTATCATTTGGTATCAGAGGATTAGTCCTCCCATCATGGGGAACACAAGCTCGCAAGAAGAAATCAATAGTTTGGAAACCCTAGAGGAATACTACAACGGATTGACGGATTCGGTGGCCTCCATCGAAGAAGAGATGAGACCGTCCACACAACAGTTAGAAGAGCGGATCGATGTCTGTATGGAAGAACTCAAAACCCTACTCAAGGGGAAATCACCGGCGCATGAAGAGGCCGCGGAAACGGCCGGGTCGGCCTATCCGTTCCGCGCGGGTACTGGCGCGGGTCGCGCGGGCTCCTGATCCGTCGAATCGGGCGGTAGCGGGGTAACAGCGGCGTTGGGGGGTGCGGGGCTCCTCTAACGGGGGTATCCTCCCCTTACGGGGCACCAAATGGCACCGAGGCACCACTGCCGTGGTGGCGGATCAGCGGCAAGCAAGGGGGGGGGGGGGGCGGAACAGCGGCCGGGCGCGGGGGCTGGAGGGGCGAGGGGATTTTACTCCCGCCCAATGGCGTCGGTCGTCTCGGGGGATGGGGAACCGGGGCTCCTTGGGGTGGCCAGCCTCATCAGGGTTATCCAGGGCCAACACACCATGGCTACCCGGGTGCATACGTTGGCCCTATGGAGCAGAGGCGACCAACATGGAACGGTCAAGGGCAAGTCGCTCCGCGGGCTTACATGCTTTCGAAGCTCATGCGCATGAATTTTCCAAAGTTCAAAGGAGGGGACGCCTTGGAGTGAGTGTAGAAGACCGAGCTTTTTTCAGTTACCAAGAAGTTCCGGAGGCCCAATGGGTGCAGCTGGCTTCTTTCCACCGGGAGGAATACGCCTTTCAGTGGACGCAGTGGTTTCTGAGGGGCAGAGACTATGTGCCCTGAGCTGATTTTGTGGACGGTTTCACCGCACGGTTCGATCCATCGGAGTATGAGAACTTTGAAGCTCTTTTGCACAAGTTACACCAGACAGGAACAGTGACAGAGTACCAGATCGAGTTCGAGAATTAGCCAATCGGGTGCACTGGGAAGAGAAAACATTGCTCAGCTGTTTTGTCTCCGGGCTGAAGGAGCATCTTCGGGATGAGGTCCGAGCATACATGCCCCGCAGTCTGAATCATGTCATCAGTCTAGCCCGTATTCAGGAAGAGCGATTCAACCGACAACGTCTCCGCACCACGGGGAGGACGAGTACTGTACCTACGACCGCTCGCAGGGAGCCACAGGCGGTCGTCAAGTCGACTGTGACGCGTCTATCGTGGGAGATCTTCCGTCAGGGAAGAAGGATGCCAGAGGGAGGATCGGCTGGAGGTGGTTTCGTCAGAGGTGTTGCTCGCTGAAGGATGCAGTGGCGTCGAGAATTCCGTCGGTAAGAGGGGATGCGGGAAGGAGGCGGTGTTGGGCTGAGCGGCGCGGGACGGAACCAAACCGAGAGAAAATTCTCGGTTCAGTTCTATTTCCAGCCGGGTGTGAACAGTGGCTATCATAAGCTTTTATAGATGAGTTTAGGGTTTTGATTGAGGGGTTTTGGTAAGTGTAGGATTTTGGGTTAATTTGGAGATGAGCCAAAGGGAAGTGGGATGATTGGGCTCACTCAAGTGGGTGTTTTCATTACTTATAAATATTTAAATTAAAATAGTTAAATAAATTAAAGCTTGACCTAAGCTAACCTATTCCCTAAATACCGGACCTATGCATTTAGAGTCTCGTTGGCTGGTCACACCAACGAGCGAAACAAAAATGCGCGAAAGCGCGAGCCATACAAAATTAACATCTAAGCGCTCATACTTGCGCGATACAACTCGACGCTACACAAAAATTCAAAAATTGCGCAAAAACGTGCGCTACAATAATAAAAGACGCGTGCGATAAAAATAATAAAAACAAACCGACACGACTTGCATCAATTCTCCCGGGGTTGAAAGAGCTCGACCCCGACGAGACTCGATGTAATCTGCAAGTAGAAAAAACCAATCGTCGATCGGAGAGATGCTGCATACTGTCTTGCTGATGTCATGGCCGCGACCCAAAACCTGCAAGTAACCTCTCATACTAAAAGTTCGCAATCCATTAGCCAAAATTTTATGCCAAATAGTTGAATAAACAGTAATTATTACAGCTTTCTGTGGATGACAAGGGCGGTGTGTGTAGCAAACAAGTGGTGGGACACAAATGGAAGCAAGCCGTTGAACCAGTAATTCATGATGCAACATACTATTGCTTGATAGACACTCACGATCGTCCGCTAGACCAGGATCGTCCATCGCTTTGATTTCACCTGATGAAATCCTACTCGAGTCACACAATTTTAAACAGAACCCAAATATTTCCATCAAAATCTTCCACAAAAACCCATGAAAACGTGTGTCCCGATGAGGAGTATAAAATCTACGGGTCATCTCAACTTTACTCGTACGACTCGACCTAAAAATCTCAAACACCAAACGACCGAGATGAGGTGCCTCCAGGTGCTCGACTGCCACCAAGGAAAAACGATGCGGACTAAACGCGTGCTCGTCAAATACAAAGTCAATAAAAGGTGGTGCTTCCAGAGCACCCAAGATAGATGACTCTCGAGAATCAAACGCTACTTCCTGGAGCGAGGGCCCAGGCTGAAGCGTAGCACTAAATATGAGTGGTGTAGTGGAGACTAGGGACGACGAAGTAGATGCTTGTGAGGCCCTCCCAAGTGCTATAGGAACAAGACTATTCTTCGGGAGAAGAAGAATAATCTTGCGTCATGATGATCAAAAGAATGGGAGTTCCCCACACCATCATGTAGGACATGTCTGTCATAGTACTGAATCTCGATAGACATCCCCGATAGAGAAATCGACTTGACAACAATGAGTAATGTGAATAGTCAAAGGACTACTAACCCCGGCCAGGTGGTACAACTGCTCTAAGGGGCGCATCACAAGTCCTAACTTCTGCACCATACGCTGAGACACGTAGTTTTCCATACTGCCGCTATCAATAATAGTGGAACAGAAATGCTCCTAAAGGCGGGCGGTAGTGCGGGAAATTTCCTTTCTCCGAGGATCATGCTCAGTGGTCTCGCTAGAGGTGACCAAACTGGAGTGAAGAATACAGACTAGCTGCTCTGCTTGCTCGCCCTTGACTCGACGACGCTATCAGCCTCGGGCAGGGGCTCAGGATTGGGGTCACTAAGGAAGACCCCATATTTTGGTTCACCCCCGAAGGTGGAATCAATCACAACAACGAATTGGCGTCGCGGGCACTCAGAAGATTTGAGCCCAGACTCCATACACTTGAAGCATCAAAACACTCCAGTGTGGGGTCCGGCTCCTATGGGCTCCTTATCCCGGGACGGGCCAGGGTGAAGAGTCGGGGCTCCAGTAATGGCAAGAGGTGGGGAATCAATAGTAGCAGATGTGGGTATAGTAGTGGTGGTACTCGAAGTGGGTCTATCAGTAGACCTAGGTCCATCAGTAGACCTCTGACCAGATGTCCTCTTCTGGAGGACCTCCACTCGACGTGCTCGGCTGGAGATCTCTCCAAGGTCCCGAAAATCATGAAGCTCTTACTGGTCTCGTATAGCGTACCGTAGCCCATTCAGATAACGGGCCACAACCATGTGATCTTCCTCATTCAGATCTAAGCGTGACTGGAGGACTAAGAACTCATTCGTGTACTCATCGATAGTTTGCTTGTCTTGTCGTAGGTTGTGATATCTACGATACAGGTCTGCATGAAATCTGCGAGAACGTTCCTCCTCTTGAGTTGAGCTTTGAACTCAACCCAGGTGGTGATAGGTGGTTGTCCCATAGTGTATCGTATCCGCTCGACTTGCCCCCACCAAGTGAGTGCGAGGCCCTTCAGCTTCAGGGTAGCATACTCCGCCTGCCGGTAGGCAGGTGTGCGCATCCAGCTGAGAAACCGTTCAAGTCGCTCGCACTAATCAAGACACACCTCAGGTTCAAGTGTGCCCTCAAAATCCCCAACGTCCAGTTTGATACTGACATCCTATCTAGGGGGATTCCGATTATCTTGATGTGCTAGTTGGGGTTCTGGTGGTAGTGGTGTAGGAGGTCGTGCAGCGTGCAGGAGAAATAGGGGGTTGTGCAGCAGGGCCCCCTAAGTGGTACGATGCTTCCAAATCGTTGACCGTAGTACGCAACCTTATCATGACTTGGTTTGTGTCTCTCACTGAGAGGGTGAGTGTAGTGACAGCAACCATAATTTCTTCCATTCGCTTACCTATATCTCCTAAATTTTCCTCTAAGTGTTTCATTCTTGATTCCATGGATAAACTGGAAAAAATTAAACTTGAAATTTGAAAACGACCTGTGCTTGGCTATCCCACGATAGAGTGAGATATCCCAGCAGCCACACCAAACTGATGTGATCTAAAGTGGAGGTGTAGTTTTGAAATAAAATAAAATACGATGTCTTTAAAATAAATGTGACGCGAGGTAACTTTGCGGGCTATTTCTAACGAGTAAAACGACCTAGGCGTCATTCGCGAATGCAAGGCTACCACACGTGCATGATAACCTCACAAATCACAATTCCACAGGCATAGCATTCAAGAGAGTGACAACACAAATATGGAAATTAACGGAAATTAAGAGATATGATTAGTAGGGCAAGCTCCAACATCTAACTATTCATTTAAAACTTTGAGCATAAAAATTAACTAAGGATTGAGGGCGAGAACGGGAGAGGTATACCACGAGGAAGGCTAGCAGAGGCGAACAAGCCCACTGAAGAGTTGTGGAAGGCTGCCCTAGGGCGCAACAGTTCACTGTAGGCTGGGTCGGACTTATCGACTGCAGTGGTGGTTGGAGGCGAGGAACAGGCTGCTGGGAATTGGGGAAAAACACAAGAGAACGCCTGAATCCGCCGGAGGAGAGCACAGGGGAGGTGGCGGCGCCCAAGGAGACCTCTGGAGAGCTCGTCAGCGGCAAGGAATGGCTCCGCCGGTGGCATCGTCGATGAAGAGGGGCCCTGGAAATTGCAGTGAAGTTGCAGGAAGTTCGTCGGGGAAGAAGGTCGGGGGCAGGCCCCGGGAGGTCTTCCGTCATGGAAGAAGGACGCCAGAGGGTGGATCGGCTGGAGGTGGTTTCGTCAGAGGTGTTGCTCGCTGAAGGATGCGGTGGCGTGGAGAATTCCGTCGGGAAGAGGGGATGCGGGAAGGAGGCGGTGTTGAGCTGAGCGGCGCAGGACGGAACCAAACCGAGAGATAAATTCTCGGTTCAGTTCTATTTCCAGCCGGGTGTGAACAATGGCTACCATAAGCTTTTATCGAGGAGTTTATGGTTTTGATTGAGGGGTTTTGATAAGTGTAGGATTTTGGGTTAATTTGGAGATGGGACAAGGGAAGCGGGCTGATTGGGCTCACTCAAGTGAGTGTTTTCATTACTTAAAAATATTTAAATTAAAATAGTTAAATAAATTAAAGGTTGTACTAAGCTAACCTATCCCCTAAATAACAGACCTATGCATTTAGGGTCTCGTTGGACACCAACGAGCCAAACAAAAAATGCGCGAAAGCGTGCGCCATACAAAATTAACATCTAAGCGCTCATACATGCACGATACAACTCGACGCTACACAAAAAACCCAAAAATTGTGCAAAAACGTGCACTACAATAATAAAAGTCACGTGCGATAAAAATAATAAAAACAAACCGACGCGGGTTGCATCAATTCTCCCGGGGTTGAAAGTGCTCGACCCCGACGAGACTCGATGTAACCTGCAAGTAGAAAAAACAAAGCGTCGATCAGAGAGATGCTGCATACTGTCTTGCTGATGCCATTTCTGCGGCCGAAAACCTGCAAGTAACCTCTCATCCCAAAAGCTCGCAATCCATTAGTCAAAATTTCATGTCAAATAGTTAAATAAACAGTAATTATTGGAGCTTTCAGAGGATGACAGGGGCGGTGTGTGTAGGAAATAAGTGGTGGGAAACAAATGGAAGCAAGCCGTGGAACCAGTAATTCATGACGCAACATACTCTTGCCTGGTAGACACTCACGATCGTCCGCTAGACCAGGATCGTCTATCGCTTTGATTTCACCTGATGAAATCCTACTCGAGTCACAAAATTTTAAACAGAACCCAAATATTTCCATCAAGATCTTCTACAAAACCCCATGGAAACGTGTCTTGATGAGGAATATAAAATCTACGGGTCATCGCAACTCTTCCCGTACGGCTCGACCTAAAACTCTTAAACACCAAACGATCGAGATGAGGTGCCTCCAGGTGCTCGATTGCCACCAAGGAAAAACGATGCGGTCTAAACACGTGCTTGTCAAATACGAAGTAAATAAAAGGTGGTGATTCAAGAGCACCCAAGATAGATGACTCTCAATAATCAGACGCTACTTCCTGGAGCGAGGGCCCAGGCTGAAGCGTAGCACTAAACAGGAGTGGTGTAGTGGAGACTAGGGACGACGAAGTAGATGCTTGTGAGGCCCTCCCAAGTGCTCTAGGAACAAGACCATTATTCTGGGGAAGAAGAATAATCTTGCGCTCATGATGATCAAAATAATGAGAATTCCTCTCACCATCATGCAGGACATGTCTGTCATACTGCCATGGATGTCCTAGAAGTATGTGGTAGACATCGATGAGGGCGATGTCGCATAGTACCGAATCTCGATAGACATCCCCGATAGAGAACTCGACCTAACAACGATGGGTAATGGGGGTAGTCAAAGGATTACTAACCCCGACTAGGTTGTAGAGCTGCTCTAAGGGGCGCGTCACAAGTCCTAACTTCTCCATCATAAGCTGAGACACGTAGTTTTTCATACTGCCGATATCAATAATAATAGAACAGAAATGCTCTTAAAGTCGGGTGGTAGTGCGGAAAATTTCCTTTCTCCAAGGATGATGCTCAGTGGTCTCGTCAGAGGTGACCAAGCTGGAGTGAAGAACACAAACTAGCTGATCTGCCTGCTCTCCCTCGACCTCGACGACGCTATCAGCCTCGGGCAGGGGCTCAGGATGGGGGTCACTAAGACCCCATACTCTGTTCAACCCCGGAGGTGGAATCACTCACAGCAACGAACAAGCGTCGCAAACACTCAGAAGATTTGTGCCCAGGCTCCATACACTTGAAGCATCGAAACACTCCAGTGTGGGGTCGGGCTCCTATGGGCTTCTTACCCCGGGACGGACCATGGTGAAGAGTCGGGGCTCCAGTAATGGCAAGAGGTGGGGAATCAGTAGTATCAGATGTGGGTGAAGTAGTGGTGGTACTCGAAGTGGGTCTATCAGTAGACCTAGGTCCATCAGTAGACCTCTGACCAAATGTCCTCTTCTGGAGGGCCTCCACTCGACGTGCTCGGCTGAAGATCTCTCCAAGGTCCCGAAAATCATGAAGCTCTAACTGGTCTTGTATAGCGTACCGTAGCCCATTCAGATAACGGGCCACAACCATGTGGTCTTCCTCATTCAGATCTAAGCGTGACTAGAGGACTAAGAACTCATTCGTGTACTCGTCGATAGTTTGTTTGTCTTGTCATAGGTTGTGATACCTACAATACAAGGTTTGCTGAAATCTGCGGGAACGTACCTCCTTTTGAGTTGAGCTTTGAACTCAACCCAGGTGGTGATAGGTGGTTGTCCCATAGTGTATCGCATCCGCTCGACTTGCCCCCACCAAGTGAGTGCGGGACCCTTCAGCTTCAGGGCAGCGTACTCCACCTGCTGGTGTGCAGGTGTGCGCTTCCAGCTGAGGAACCGTTCAAGACGCTCGCACCAATCAAGACACCTCAGCTTCAAGTGTGCCCTCAAAATCCCCAACGTCCAGTTTGATACCGACATCCCATCTAGGAGGATTCCTATTATCTTGATGTGCTAGTTAAGGTTCTAGTGATGGAGGTGTTGGAGGTCGTGCAGGAGTAGGGGGTTGTGCAGCAGGGCCCCCTAAGTGGTACTGTGCTTCCAAATTGTTGACCGTGGTACGCAACCCTATCATGACTTGGTTTGTGTCTCTCACTGAGATGGTGAGTGTAGTGACAATGATCATAATTTCTTCCATTCGCTTACCTATATCTCCCAAATTTCCCTCTAAGTGTTCCATTCTTGATTCCATGGATAAACTGGAAAAAATTAAACTTGAAATTTGAAAACGACCGGCGCTCGGCTATCCCACGATAGGAGTGAGATATCCCAACAGCCACACCAAACTATCTAAAGTGGAGGTGTAGTTTTGAAATAAAATAAAATGCGATCTTTTTAAAATAAATGTGACGCGAGGTAACTTCGCGGGCTATTTATAACGAGTAAAACGACCTAGGCGTCGCTCGCGAACGCAAGGCTTCCACACGTGCATGATAACGTCACAAATCACAATTCCACAGGTATAGCATTCAAGAGAGTGGCAACACGAATATGGAAATTAACGAAAATTAAGAGATACGATTAGTAGGGCAAGCTCCAACATCTAACTATTCATTTAAAACTTTGAGTATAAAAATTAACTCAAGATTGAGGGCGAGAAAGGGAGAGGTATACCACGAGGAAGGCTAGCAGAGGCGAACAAGCCCACTGAAGAGTTGTGGAAGGCTGCCCTAGGCCGCATCAGTTCACTGGAGGCTGGGTCGGACTTATCGACTGCAGTGGTGGTTGGAGCCGAGGAACAGGCTGTCGGGAAATGGGGAAAAACACAAGAGAACGCCTGAATTTGCCAGAGGAGAGCACAGGGGAGGTGGCAGCGCCCAAGGAGACCTCTGGAGAGCTCGTCGGCGGCAGGGAATGGCTCCGCCGGTGGCGTCGTCGATGAAGAGGGGCCCTGGAAATTGCAGCGAAGGTGCGAGAAGTTCGTCGGGGAAGAAGAAGGTCGGGTGCAGGCCCCGGGAGGTCTTCCGTCAGGAAAGAAGGACGCCACAAGGAGGATCGGCTGGAGGTTGTTTCGTCGAAGGTGTTGCTCGCTGAAGGATGCGGTGGCGTTGAGAATTCCGTCGGGAAGAGGGGATACGGGTAGGAGGCGGTGTCGGGCTGAGTGGCGCGGGACGGAACCAAACCGAGAGATAAAATTCTCGGTTCAGTTCTATTTCCAGCCTGGTGAGAACTGTGGCTACCATAAGCTTTTATAGATGAGTTTAGGGTTTTGATTGAGGGGTTTTGATAAGTGTAGGATTTTGGGATAATTTGGAAATGGGCCAAAGGGAAATGGGCTGATTGGGCTTACTCAAGTGAGTGTTTTCATTACTTATAAATATTTAAATTAAAATAGTTAAATAAATTAAAGCTTGCCCTATGCTAACCTATCCCCTAAATACCAGAGCTATGCATTTGGGGTCTCGTTGGCCGGTCACACCAACGAGTAAACAAAATATGTGCGAAAGCGTGCGCCATACAAAATTAACATCTAAGTGCTCATACATGCGCGATACAACTTGACGCTACACAAAAACCCAAAAATTGCGCAAAAACGTGCGCTACAATAATAAAAGACACATGCAATAAAAATAATAAAAACAAATGAACGCGGGTTGCATCATTTACTCTCACATCTTATTGCAAATCATATGATTTACTTGCAAATCATATAGTTTTTTGCTGAAACCTAGAATATGTCAAGCACATTCAGAAAGGGAGAATGCAATAACCGATAATCAGCACCTCCTCGGGAAAGGAGCGCTCAATCCATAGAAGGAAAATCGGCAATCTCATCGAGTCCACTACTCCGGCAACGTCCGATCAAGGGATGGCAACACGGACTATCCGCGGGAGAGCATCTACGATATAAGCACAAGGCGTGAAGAAGCTCGAGAACATGTTGAGATGCCGGCCGACATGAGTGTGAAGACGATGACAATAAGGGACAGAAGCAAGAGAAATCAGTAAGAAGAGGAAGAAGAAAGGAGACGACTGCTAGGAGCGATCCATTGGGATAGAGTTCTTTTCCAAAATCAATGAAAACCTTGAAAACCGACGTTTAGGAAGCTTTATTTCAAAACCCTTGCAATTGACCCAATTTCAATTCTAAGAAAATTCCATCCATTCAAACACTGGCATTGAATTATTAACGTACCAAATTCCAATTCTAAATTCCAATTTCGAGTTGCCGAATGGACCCTTAAGAATATTTAAGTGCTAAGATTTACCAGCAAACTCTATGCTACCATACAATTGATGATAGTGTGATGATGTAGACTAGGTTCTAACATGGTACAATGGACAATAGAAGGAATAAAGTGCCAATATTTTTTTTTCATCTTAGTATTTGTTGGATACTTCATAGAACTAAACCATGATTATTTTCCTTTAGATGCAAGCTATTACTAAGCAAAGCTTGGATATGAAAGTAGCCATTCATTTCTACATTGTGGTTTAAAAAGTATTCAAATTTTATGATCTACTTTTCCATAATATTTCTGATTGTATCTGTAGAGAAATGGTCCTAAACCTTATGAACACTTTTTCATATATAAAAAACAAGTATGAGAACATATATATAGGAGAGGAGAGAGGAGAAGAGTCCTATACAAGAGATGTGGGACTAAAGCAAGAGAGAATAAAATGGGCCAAATTAATGGGCCTTTACAATATATCCTATTTCTCTAACACTTCCCCGCAAGCTGGAGCATACAAATCGTAGGCACCAAGCTTGGATAAGAACTGATGGTACAAATGCCGGGGCAAAGCCTTGGTGAGGATGTCAGCAACTTGCTTAGAAGCGGGAACATGCTCTAGCTCTAACTTCTTTAACTGAACCTTTTCACGGATGAATTGACAATCAACTTCAATGTGTTTGGTCCTTTCATGAAAAACTGGGTTCTTCGCAATATGGATTGCGGCCTGACTATCACAATGTAGAACTGTTTGCGAGGATAAAGTGACTCCTAGATCATCAAGAAGAGCCTCCAGCCAGGTGAGTTCAGAAACAACGGCGGCCATTGCACGATACTCAGCTTCAGCAGAAGAGCGAGCAACAACAGATTGTTTCTTGCTCCGCCAAGTAATAAGATTCCCTCCAAAGTAGGTACAAAAACTCGTAGTAGAGCGTCGATCATCCAGGGAGCCCGCATAGTCCGCATCAGAATATGTAACAAGAGATAGAGAAGAAGATGGTTTATATACCAACCATTGTCCTGATGCAGTCTTCAAGTATCTGAGGATCTGTTCCACGGCTTGTAAATGAGAGCCTCGAGTAGCATGCATATACCGACTGACTACTCCGACAGCAAATGAGATGTCAGGTCTTGTAACTGTCAGATATATCAGTTTTCCTACAAGACGTCGATAATACTTAGAGTCAGACCCATAGGCACATAGCTTGTGATTGGCATCCATCGGTGTGTCCACAGGTTTACACCCGGAGTAGCCAGCATCACGGAGAAGGTCAAGGCAGTACTTCCGTTGGGATATGACAAGTCCATCAGGACGTCTTGCGATTTCAAGGCCAAGGAAGTATCGAAGGTTGCCCACATCTTTTATTTGGAAAACAGAGCTAAGATGTTGTTTGACCTCTAGTATCACTTTTGAGTCATTGCCTGTGATTAGGATGTCATCAACATATACCAAAAGGAGAATCGTGCATGTTGTTCTATGTCGAGTGAACAAAGAGAAGTCTGCCGAACTCCGATTAAAACCAACTGCCTGAACAACTTTACTGAACTTATCGAACCATGCCCGAGGGGATTGTTTGAAACAATAGATAGATTTCTTAAGATGACAAACTCTGGACTCCCCCGTGGTCTCAAACCCGGGAGGTTGTTGCATATAGACGGTTTCTTGTAGGTCGCCATTGAGAAACACATTTTTGATATCGAGTTGGTGCAAGGTCCACTGACAATGCACAACGACAGAGAGAAGGACACGAACCGTGTTGAGCTTGGCGACCGGAGAGAAGGTCTCCTCATAGTCGAGACCGTGTTGTTGAGTAAAGCTACGAGCCACCAGTCGTGCCTTTAGACGGTCAACCGTCCCATCAAAAGCATGCTTGATGACAAAGACCCATTTGCAACTAACTGTAGTCTGACCTGGTGGTAGAGAGACCAGAACCCATGTCTGATTAGCCCAAAGGGCGCGCATTTCGTCATCCATGGCAGCACACCAACCTGGATGTTGCAAAGCTTCCTGCACAGAAGTAGGAATAGAAATAAAGGACAATGAAGTAGCAAAGGTGTGAAGGGTCGGAGACATGCGATGTAGGGAGACATAATTCGCCATAGGATGAGTTGTGGAGATAGACACCGGATCAGCAGGCCGCGAAAGCACATCGGTAGAGGGAGGCCGTGGCAGGGCATTAGAGCTCGGAGGGCGACGAGAGTGCACCTGGATGATAGACGGCGTTGGGCGGATTGGCGACGAGAGTACATTGGTAAAGGGAGGCCGTTGGACGAGAGTACACCACGAGAGTACACCTGGATGAGCAGGCCCGCGCAGCGTGCTGGAGCAGATCGCAACGGACTGGAGCAGAGAGCAGGCCGCAGCTGACGGAAGGAGTAGGCAGGCCGCAGCAGAGCAGAGGAGAGCTCACAGCGGACTGAAAAAGCAGTACGTAGAGGTGCGCGAGATAGGAGAGCGTGCTCGCAAGGGAGAAGAGACCCTTTGGCGGACTGAAGCAGGAGCTCGCAGCGGACAGGAGAGTGGTCCGCAAGAGAGAGGATGCCGCAACGGTTAGGACAGGTGCAGTCCGCAAGGAGACTGGCGCGAGTAGAACTCAAGCGCCAGGAGGAAGCGGGAAGGAGAAGTCCGCGAGTAGAGAAGCAGGAGGTCACAACGGGAAGGGGAAGTCCGCGAGTAGGGAAGCTCGAGCGGACAGAAGAAGAGACCGCGAGGATGAAGAACCCAAGCAGGAAGGGAGAAGAGGAGCACGCAGCGGACAAGAGGAGAGCCCGCAGCGGACAAGAGAGGTGGGCCCCACGGGTCAGAGCAGAAGATGACTATAAGAAGCCTGAGGAGGGTGGAACCACGAAGAGAGAGAAGATAAGAGAAGCAGATGCAGAGTTGTTGTCCGCAAAAGCCACGCAGATAAGGGGAAGAGTGGATAGGATAACCAGGCCGCAGGAGAGCAGAGCGGATAGACAGACAGTCCGCAGGAGAGGAGAAGGGAGGGCGGGCTGGGCGGTTAGAAAAGCGGAAATCGCAGCTGCAGGACCGTTGGCTCTGATACCATGTAGAGAAATGGTCCCAATCCTTATGAGCACTTTTTCATATATAAAAAAACAAGTATGAGAACATATATATAAGAGAGGAGAGAGGAGAGAGGAGAAGAGTCATATACAAGAGATTTGGGACTAAAGCAAGAGAGAAGAAAATGGGTCAAATTAATGGGCCTTTACAATATATCATATTTCTCCAACAGTATCAAGAAAAAGAGATATGTTTCACAATTATTGAGTTAGCGGATGAGCTAAATATTCATAATCATAAGCTAAAGTAGGCTACTACAATTGACATGAATATTAACTTTAGGTTCTCATAAGAAGTCAAACCCCACCAACTTCAGTTAGAATCTCAACAAATCACTACATCCAATTTGTTCTCTTTGGGTGGTACATGGCAGCTAGAGGCTTATGCTTTATTTGATCTCCCCTCTTTCCAGTGTCTAAAAATAATTCTTTTGTTGTTTATCTATTTAGTACTCTCAAATTGAAATGACAAATGTCACCGGGATACCCTTCCAGCGGAAGGTCCTAAAATGTCACAATAATACTTTAAGCTCCTTGTTTTGTAATGTAGCATGTTAGAGCATATTGGTATCTCTTGTGGAATTAGTTAATGGAAAATGTGTTTACTTTGTAGTTTGAAGATATATTTTGTATGTTTAATATCTTGCTCTTTAGACAAATTTTGAGCTTATATCCTTCATTTACTAGATGTTTTCAGTTTTCAGGTTTGTACAAATGTACGACCTGCTAATGATGACGAGCTACCTTCAGCCTATATTGAAGAGTTTCGGTATGTTTCTTCCGTGGACTATACATTGTTTGTACAGTGTCATTAATCAACAAAGATCGTTAAATCCATGTTGGCAGATAGTGTGATTCTATAAACATATGTTAAACTTTTTCCACCTAGAAACATAAATTGTATTTATGACTTAACTTGTGAACATGGTTCAATTCTTTTACGGACTCAGAGGAGGGAGAGAGATGTCCTCCAGTGTGGAGGGTATACCAATGTTTTGAAAGGCCTGTTAACGACATACCGGTGGAAAGTCATTAAGACACGCAGATATTTTGGAATCGAATGTATCTTTCCTTATTTTTGTAATTTGACCGGGGGTGTTATATATAGACTCGAGTGTTGTTGTTGTTGAACGGGGGTGTTATATAAACCCGCGACACTATGCATTTTGCAACGTTTTGAAAACCGGACCGGACCGGTTCAACTGGTCGGACCACCAACCGGTGTACCATGCGGTCCGGCAGAGGTCTGAAACCGCCGCAACCCAAAGTCGGTCAAGAACCGGCGAACCGGTCGGTCCACCCTTAAAACCGCGAACCGAAATGGGTTTCAATCAACCGGGCGGGTCTTGGGCCAGGGGATTAAGATAATTTTTTTATTTTAAAACTATAAAATTAATAGAGTTTTTTTATTTGCATGGCACATCGCCACTTTGTCTTTTATAGGAATGTGGAGATTGCCTAGATTCAATCCCTGCAATGTGGGACTAGATATGGATTAGATTTATTAAATATGTCAATGTTGGGATTCGAACCGATGACCTCCAATAGAATACAAAAATCTAACCACAGTGCCAACGTATTTTAATGGTTAAAATTGAATTATATTATATATATACAAATAACATTCATATTAATTAACATATGATATTATTATTATTCATATTTGTTAGAAAAGCCCATATAAAGGGGCTCATATAGCCCATGTATTTTGTTTATTCTTTCTCTTCTTTTAGTCCCACATGCTGTATATGACTCTCTTCTCTCTTTTTCCCTCCTATAAATATGTATTCATACTTTGTATTTGAATATAGAGAAAGTATTTACAAATTTGAGTTTTTATCCACATGGTATCAGAGGGAGCGGTTTCCCTGTTCGACTAACTTTTTTCTTGCCGCCTCTATCTGCGGCCTTTTCGCGGTCTATCAGCGGTCTTCTCGCAGTATCCGCGGCCTCCTTGCGGTTTACCTTTCTCTCATCCAGCGACCTCCTCGCGGTCTCCTTTTTCTACCAGCTCTCCTTGCGGTCTCGTTTATTTCTCCTCCGTGGCGCCACCTTCTCTTCTCTTCTCCTCCCTCTTATACCCTTCTCCATTCTCTTACGTGGGCCCACTCCTTGCCGATTTCTTTCTCTTGGCCGACCTCTTTCCTTAGCCGCCCAGCTTCTTCTGTTCGCCGCGGCTTGGGTGGGGTCTGCCCTCTCTCGCGCGGCTTCCTCTACCCGCATCAACTTCTTTCTACCAGCGGCAGCCACCTTCTCTTCACGGATTTCTCTCCTCGCGGCGACCTCCTTCTACTCGCGGTTAGTCGCTGCGACCTCTTCTATTCGAGCGGCTCTCTCCACTCGCGACCTCTTCTACTCGCGCGGCTTCCTCTTCTACTCGCGTGGTTCATTTGCTCGCGGCGACCTCTTCTCCTCCCGATTCCCTTCCCTCACGGCAAATTCTTTCTAACCGCGCGACTTCCTCTCTTCCCTTGGCTTCTCTATCCGCGACAATTTCCGCACTTGGTCGTGACATCTTCCCCTGCCGCTGGTGTACTCACTTTGACCGTGCAGACTTCTTATGTCCGGCTTCACATTGTGGTCGGTTAATCGCTGCAGTCTCCCTTCCCGCTCCGGGCTTAGCATCGTGGTCGCGGCTTCTTGCCGCTGGTGGCTTATCACCCAGACCGTGCGGCCTGCCTTTTGTCTGATTTTGGTCTTCTCGTGCGGTCTCCCTGTCTATCCGCTGTCTGATCTCTCGGCGGCCTAGTCCTCTGCCGCCCGGTCATGGGGTCCTCTATTAACTCTGCCGAACCTGCGGCTTCATCTGCTGACCGCCCAGTTATTGCCCCTGAAATCCGTGATGAATTGCGGATTACGACTATCTCTTTGACTGGGAAGAACTTTACGGAGTGGGTGCACTCGATTCGTCGTGTGCTCAAAGAAAGGCTGCTGGTGTGGCCATGATGATGGCTCATGTACCACATCATCTTCAGAGTATTCGGGCACAGATTTTCTCCTCTGCGGCTACACCATCCCTGTCTGATGTGTGTGCCATGTTGCTCAAGGTTTCGCCTTCTCCTGACTGTTCGGCTCCCCCATCACCGGCTCTCCTACAACAGGCTTCGGCGCCCTACTACCTCTTCCCCCTCCTGCTCGTGGGGGGCGTTCTGGCTCCCGGGGCCGTGGTCGTGGAGCTCGTCCTCGACCAAAGTGTTCCTTCTGCGGGAAGGACGACCACATTGAGGCTGTTTGCTTTCGGAACCATGGGTTTCCCCCTCGCCCACAGGCTACTGTTGTCGCCACGGACTCCTCCGCTCGTACTGACCTTGAAGAAGTCCGCCTTCAACTGCAACAACTTCATGGTCTGCTCACTCGCCCACCTGCCTCAGTTGCTTCTGCTTCCTCCATTTCCCATGAAGGTATCGCTTATCTCTCCACTAGTCCACGTTGGATAGTGGATTCCGGTGCTACTCATCATCACCTCTTTGCGACCACAACAATACTTGACTTCTCCTCATCGCAAGTGTATTACAGTCGCTAATGGGGACATTGTTCCTGTCTCCGGCTCGGCGGATATCACTCACACTTCCTCTCTCTCTTCGCTCGGCTCTTCACGTTCCGGGCTCCCCATTTAATTTGTTGTCTGTTGGTTGCCTTACTACTGATTTAAACTGCTCAATAACATTTACTTCTTCATTTCCGATACATGATCAACAAACACGGACTATCATTGGTAGAGGGCGGCTGCAGAACGGGCTCTACCTCCTTGATGACACTTCAAGCTATCCTGTCTTCTGTCTCCTCCGTCGATTGGCATCGCCGTCTTGGGTATGCCCCTTTGCCTGTCCTCCAGAAGGCTCTTCCAGATGTATTTTTATACTCTTTTCAGTGTGAAGCATATATTTACGGCAAGCAGCCGCGTTCATCTTTTCCGTCTCATTGTACCCGGAGCACTGCTCCTTTTATTTTAGTACATTCCGATATTTGGGGACCGGACAAAGTTACTAGCATTTCTGGTTATCGTTATTTTCTAACCTTCATTGATGATTACTCCCGCATGACATGGCTCTACTTACTTCGTGATCGCTCCGAACTTTCCCCGGGTCTTTTGGGCTTTCCTCCTCGAGACCCGCACACAATTCTCCACAACTATCAAAACTATTTGCACGGACAATTCCCGCAAATACACTGGTCACGAATTTGCAAACCTCTGCTCTGAATTCAACGTTATTCACCAAACCTCTTGTGCATATACCCCGCAACAAAATGAAACCGCGGAACGTAAGAATCGACATCTACTCGATATGGCTTGCTCTATCATGCTTCAGATGCAAGTTCCCAAATCTTATTGGAACTTCGCCCTCTCCACAGTCTGTTACCTGATCAACCGTTTTCCTTCTCCCGTCCTCCACAATGCCACTCCATTCAGCCTCATTTTCCCTTCTACTCCACCATTCTCTCTCACCCCCTGCATCTTTGGATGCGTCTGCTATATCCACACTCTTGGTTCATCCATGGACAAGTTGGACCCTCAGGCGGCAAAACATATCTTTGTTGGTTATTCTCGGACTCAAAAAGACTACGTATGCTACTCTACTGCTACCCAAAAAGTGACTGTATCTGCTGATGCAACTTTTCAGGAGGATCTCCCTTTCTTCTCTGCCTCAGATCCTGCACCTCTACCACCAACAGTGGTACGTCCTGCCATTCCCGTTACCACTCCTTCACCTACACAGATCCCTGACAAGGCTCCACCTGTTTCCAAGCCACCCGTTATACGTGTTTACAATCGTCGCCACCCTGCCTCCGTTGCCCCACTGCAGTCAACTTCGACCTCTGACACTCCGCGTTCTGCTGATCCGGCACCAAACTTTACCGCTCATCCCCTGACAAACTATGTATCCTTACATCGCCTATCTCCACCACTACGCACTTTTGTCACTTTATTATCCTCTATTTCTGTTCCTAACACTGTGCAGGAGGCTCTCCAACACCCGAGCTGACGAGCGGTCATGGAAGACGAAATGACTGCTCTCTGGGCGAACCAGACCTGGCACCTGGTACCTCTCCCCCCCGGTCAGCGTCCCGTTGGGTGTAAGTGGGTCTTTGTAATCAAACATGCTCAGGATGAGACGATTGACCGTCTAAAGGCCCGCTTGGTGGCTCGTGGCTTCACCCAGCAGCACGGTCTTGATTACGAGGAAACCTTTTCTCTAGTAGCAAAGCTTAACACCGTTCGTGTCCTTCTCTTCGTGGCGGTTCATCGCCAATGGCCGTTACACCAACTGGACATCAATAATGCTTTTCTAAATGGTGACCTTCAGGAGACAGTGTACATGCAACCTCCCGGGTTTGAGACCACAGGGGAGTCCCGAGCCTGTCATTTGAAGAAGTCCATCTATGGTCTCAAACAATCTCCTTGGACATGTTTTGACAAGTTCTGTAAGGCTGTTCGGGAAGTCGGTTTTACTCGAAGTTCAACAGATTTCTCCCTTTTTACACGACACCGAGCAACGGGAACGGTTCTTCTGCTGGTATATGTTGATGACATCCTGATCACTGGAGACGATTCAAAGGGCATCCATCCGGTTAAACGTCACCTTAGCTCGGTCTTCCAAACGAAAGATCTAGGTCACCTTCGGTACTTCGTTGGCCTTGAGATCGCAAGGCGACCAGATGGTCTTGTCCTGTCCCAGAGAAAGTACTGCCTTGATCTCATTCACGATGCTGGTTACTCTGGATGCAAGCCCACTACTACTCCAATGGATGCAAATCATAAACTGCGTGCTCACGCTTTCGACACAGATCTTTCTCTTCAAAATCCGGAATACTATTGACGATTTGTTGGGAAATTGATTTGCCTAACAGTTACAAGACCAGATATATCCTTCGCTGTTGGAGTGGTCAATAGGTTTATGCATGCCCCGCAAACTTCTCACCTTCAAGCCGTTGAGCGCATCCTCAGATATCTTAAAACAGCTCCGGGTCAAGGATTGGTTTACAAGACCTCATCTTCTACTTCAAGATTAGTTGCATACTCTGATGCTGATTATGCTGGTTCCTTGGATGATTGTCGATCAACCAGTGGGTTTTGTACCTACTTTGGAGGTCATCTCATTACCTGGCGAAGTAAGAAGCAAACAGTTGTGGCTCAATACTCAGCAGAAGCGGAATACCGATCAATGACGTCGGTTGTCTCTGAGCTAACGTGGCTTGAAAATCTTCTTGTCGACCTCGGGATAAAATTTCCCTCACCGGCCCTCCTGCTATGTGACAGCCAAGCAGCTATACACATCGCAAAGAATCCAGTCTTCCATGAAAGAACGAAGCATATTGAAGTAGACTGTCATTTCATCCGGGAAAAGGTTCAAACGAAGAAGATAGAATTAAAGCATGCTCCGGGCACTGAACAAGTTGCTGATATCCTCACAAAGACTCTACCAAATACCATATTCTATCAGTTTTTGTCCAAGCTTGGTGCATACGACTTGTACGCTCCAGCTTGCGGGGGAGTGTTAGAAAAGCTCATGTAAAGGGGGCCCAGATAGCCCATGTATTTTGTTTATTCTTTCTCTTCTTTTACTCCCACATCATGTATATGACTCTCTTCTCTCTTTTTCCTCTTATAAATATGTATTCATACTTTGTATTTGAATATAGAGAAAGTATTTACAGGTTTGTGTTTTTATCCACAATATTTATTAATGTAATCACGCATTTTAATCAATTTAGTCTCGTAATGTAATCGATTTATTATTATTCATATGATATATATAACAGATATACAAAATATATTTATAATTAATATATATAATTTTTATTTTTAATTAACATACATCATATTTAGTTAAAGTTTTCTTTATATAGTCAAGATGTGTGTCTATTTAATTAAAAAATTAAAATTTAATTTTAATAATAGATTTGATAACTTATTATATATGTGATAAAATATTAATATTGATAGTTTAAATGATAGCAAAATATATTACTATTTATGAAAATATTTTATATAATTTTGAGTTTTTGACTTTGTTTATTCCTATCATTTTTATTTAAAAAATATAGACTAAGTTAAATTATAATAGACAATTTTAATACTTATTCTATTATCTAACGTCACAGTTCAACCCCGGTCCGACCGATCTGACCTTGAACCTTTGATCTCACCAGTTCGCTCTCCGGTCCGGTTCTCAAAACCTTGGTATTTTGGTTATTTTAGTGGAATTAAGAATTCTGGAACTTTATGGGTTATTTCTTTCTCCATTTTCTTTCTTCTCCTTTACCCTCTCAGATTTCTAGCCGCAGGTATCTCAATTTCACAGAGTTAGCAATTTGGTCTGACTCGCCTCTATTCTGACTATAGTATCTGTCCCCTGAAGACACGTTCCAGCGGCCTCTCGCAACTCAGTTGGTGATAGTCCCTATTAGGAAAGAGATTTATCAAGGGGGCTGGGTTCGAGACTCCGCCTCAACATCCCGCCACGCTGAGAATAGGTGCTGTCATGGGTGGGGTGCTTGGGCTGCAGTCCGGTGGTGGGACCGGACGTGTTCCTCTGGTGCAGAACCGGAGCGGGGCGGCTCCGGACCACTGCATCAAAAAAGTGCACTTTTTTGATGTAGTGGTTCGGAGCCGCCCCGCTCAGGATCTGCACCAGAGGAACACGTCCGGTCCCACCACCGGGCTGCAACTCAGTTGGTGATAGTCCCTGTTAGGAAAGAGATTTATCAAGGGGGCTGGGTTTGAGACTCCGCCTCAACATCCCGCCACGCTGAGAATAGGTGCGGTCATGGGTGGGGTGCTTGGCCTGTAGCCCGGTGGTGGGACCAGACGTGTTCCTCTGGTGCAGAACCGGAGCGGGGCGACTCGGGACCACTGCATCCGCCTTTCTTGTCTCGCCTCACCGAATTCCTCCGCTTCTGGCTACGATTCCTCCGCTTCTGGCTACGATTCCTCCACTGCTGGCTGCGATTCCTCCGCTGCTGACCGCGAGGACCGATAATCGCACCCGATAACGCCTCCCTCCCTCGTTCGACTGTAGTGCACTCTGACACACTTGCGCTGCACCCTCCTATGGATTCGACCATCGGTCGCCGTCTTGACGCTCATTCGGAGTCTATTGCATCACTACATGCCCTAATGTTGCAGATATATGCTAAGTTTTACGCCCGCCTTGCCGTCCGATTGAGTGCTTCATCGACCTCCAACTCGGAGTCTCCATTGCTTCTCGGGGCACACCTGGATCCTTCCTAGGATCCTGTAGACTTTTTACCCGCTCTATGTTCCTTCGACGCCCCTTCCTTCAACGACACCGACCCCATGAAATGGATTGCTCACGCGGAGCAGTTCTTCGACATTCATCAGATCCCGGAGCCGCACAACCTCTGTACTACCCTCTTCGACATGGAGGGCTCTGCTCTCCACTGGGTCCATTGACCACGCAGTCCAAGCTCACTCTATCTTTATCAGACCTTTATCCAAACCTTATTCATCGTTACGATGTTCGTTACCCGGGCTCCACCGTGGAGCGTCTTTGTGGTGTCTACCAAACGGGGTCCCTCGACGACTACATTGACGAATTTATTCCCTCGGCCAAGTTGTGTCGTGTCTCCCTACCAACCACTACCTCAGCTTTTTCATGCATGACTTATTACCACATCCGCTCCCGCTTGCGCCCTCATCACCCACCTTCTATTGCTGAGGCCATGGACCTTGCTCATTTGGTTGAAGCTCTGGCAGTTTGATATTGATCTCACCCCCTGAGGCCCCCTCGTCTGATCTTCAGACTCGTAGCAGTGCCCCGTACGCCCGTCCACCACAGATGGAGGCCCACGATCTCCCCTTTTACCTAGGTTCACCACCACGCCATCCCAGCCTCCTGTGCACACCCCGACAATCAGAAGTACCATGATCCTCGCACGAGGGGTTTGTGTTTCCGCTGCCAGAAGCTGTATTCTCCGACCCATGACTGCCACTGAAAGACCTTTGTGTTCTCATTGGTGAGGAGCTTGAGGTTACCCTCGCCGACTTTGAGGTCATGGGGGTTGTACCTTTTTTCATTATTTAATGCACATGTACTCATTTAAGGAGGTTTATGCTTGATGCCGACAATCCTTCACCTGCAGCCTTGCACTGCCTTGACCTTCCCCTCTTTACCGTCGACCGGATTTCTGGCACTCGGATGATGAAGCTCCCGGGACAGTTCAGAGGATTCCAGTGGTTGTCATGAATGATAGTGGGGCGAGCCACAACTTTATCTCACTGCGTCAATTGGATCATTTGGCGTTATTGTTGGCCCTCACTTAACACTTTTTTGTCTGTTTGGGGGATGGTGTTTCTCGGGCGACCGACAACCTTTGGCCAGGGTTAGCCCTCACAGTGGGCCCGTGCTCCCTCCGGGCTGACTTTTACCGTTTTACGCCTTTGCATTGATGGGTTGGATATTATCCTGGGTGTGGCATGACTCCGCATTCTGGGCGACGTCAACGTCAATTGGGATCGCATGACAATGCGGTTCAACCAAGAGGGCACACCATCGTGCTGTTGGCGGGCGTCCCTACTCTCTTCCGCCGGTCCGTATCACTTAGATCTCTTCAGAAAATGTCCGGTGTCGATTTGGTTCCATACTTGTGGTACGTGATTGAGCAGGAGTCCCCACCATTGCCCCTTCGATCTGCAAGCCATTCTGGACATGTTTCTGGGCGTCTTCATCGACATGACCCCCATCCCACCGCCTCATCCGACGGATCATCACATATCATTACAAGCGGGTGTGACACCCGTATCGATTCATACTTGCCATTACGTCCACACGCACAGAAGAATGAAATTGAGATGCTTGTGGGAGACATGCTAGTCGCGGGTATAATTCGCCCCAACACCAGTCCATTTTCGATCCCGATTCTCCTTGTCCGCAAGAAAGACGACAATTGATGTTTCTGCGCGGAGTACCAGGAGCTCAGTAAGGTCAACACCCCTGAAAAATATCTCATTTTTGTCATACATGAGCTATAGGATGAGCTAAAAGGGTCTCTTGCTTTTTAATGCTAGATCTCTGCTCCAGCTATCACCAGATTCAGGTACAAAAGGAGGATATCTTAAAGATGGTGTTTCTGCACATACGATGGCCGCTACGAGTTAATTGTCATGCTTTTTGACTTGATGTATGCTCCCACCATCTTTCAGGCAACCAAGAATGATCTGCTTTGGTCGACCTTGCACAAGTACATCTTGGTTTTCTTTGATGACATCCTAATTTACTGCTCATCCTGGCAAGATAACCTCCATTACGTGCAAACAATTCACGCCACCTTGCAGGAGCATGACTTTCTAGTGAACCTCAAGAAGTGCACTTTCAGTCAGACCAAAATTAGCTATTTGAGGCACATGATTTTTGCGCAAAGGAATCGCAATGGACCCAGACAAGGTCTGGGTCATCCTCCAGCAGCCCACACCCTGCTTCTCTTTGCGGAGTCCGAGGTTTTCTATGCCTCAATGGGTATTTCTAGCGGTTTATTAGGGATTATGGCAAAAATGCTAACCCCTCGCTAGCATATTGAAGAAATTCGATATCAGTGCATTCCTGTGGACACAAGAGGCGGCCGCAGCCTTCCAGGCCCTCCAACTCAGTACCGCCCCACTCTTGACTCTTACGGATTTCTCCCAGCCGTTTGTTGTGAAATGTGACACCTCAGGCACATGCGTCAGCACTGTGTTGATACAAGCCGGACAGCCCATGACCTACTTCAGTCGTATATTTGCGGCCATTGTCCGCCCTCGCTCCTCTTATGAGTCCGAGCTTATGGCATTGGTTCTTGCTATGCAGCACTGGCTCCCCTATCTGCTGGGCAACCTGGGCCGCCACTTTACGATCCAGACGGGATTATCATCGCCTCTGGTATCTTCTGGATCAAAAGATTGTCATACCTGCATAACAAGTCTGAGTTGCAAAACTAATGAACTATGATTTCTCTATCGAATTCTGCATCGGGTCCTCGAACTGCGCGACCGGCTCTCTTTCTTGGCAGCCTCAAATTGCTTGTTTAAGAGCTATTTCGAGACCAGTATGGGAGGATGACTCCATTCTCCAGCATGAGATCGTCTGCCGACCCACTCTTACAACCGATTGTTGAGGCCTTACGAGCGTATGCCACATCCTGGTCGTCATACAATATTGCAGGGGATCTCCTCCACCATCACGACCGCTTAGTGATCTCAGCTTCAACACAACTCCTCTAACGCCTACTCGCCGAGTTTCACTCGACCCCAGAGAGGGAGTACACTGGTGCCTTCCGGAGATACCGCCATCTCCCAACATCTTTGTATTGGCCAGACATGTTCCAACATGTCAATGCATTTTCAACAACCTGCTTGTCATGCCAACGGGCCAAGTACGACGCCACTTTTCCATGGACTTTACTTCAGAGAGCTCCCTCGCTCCAAGACATGAGATTGCATATTAGTGGTTGTGGATCGTCTATCAAAATACGCAAACTTCCTTCCCTTCAGACACTTGTTTACTGCATTAATGGTTGCCACTTGCCACAACTTTTATTGATGGGTAAATGGGTTGGTCTGATTGCATGGGTTTCCTCGCTCCATTGTGAGTGATCGCGACCCTTTCTTCATGAGCTCCTTTTGGCAGTCGATGCTCAAAATGCAAAACACCCAACTTCATATGAGTATAACTTACCACCCTCAGACGGACGGGCAGACCGAGGTAATGAATCGTTGCTTGGAGACATATTTGCAATGTTTTGTGTGTGATCACCCATAAGCATCGGCGGATTGGCATTTCTGGGCCGAGTACTCGTATAACACCTATTTCCACACAAATTCTGACACCACTCCGTTCAAGACAATTTATGGTAGACCCCCACCATCCCTCACACACTCTCTCCCTGGCAATTGCGCTGTGACATCTCTGTCTGATTTGCTCCGTGAGCGGGACTGCATACTCCTCCATCTACACCATCACTTCAGCGTGCGTAGGACCGAATGATTACTTTTGTCAACTGCCACCGTCGCGATGTCTAATTCATTGAAGGCGATACTGTGTTCGTCAAGCTTCGGTCGCACCACCAAATTTCAGTGACCCCAAAGACCCACTCCAAGTTAGTGGCAAAGTTCTATGACCCTTTTGAGATTATTGCATGGGTGGACACTCAAGCGTATCCCCTCCTCCTTACTCCCGACAGCCACATCCACCTGGTGTTTCACATCTCTCAGTTAAAACAGGTTATTATAGACCACCCAGTCAAGATGTCTCTTCCCCCGCTTGCTCCCAGGCTTACCTCGCAAGGGTACTCCCCTCAACTCGTCACTGACACACATACTATCAGTCAAGAAGAGTCCTCAGGTCGAGCAAGTATTGGTGCACTGGTGTGATCGTCCACCATTAGAGGACACATGGGTTGACCGGGCTGTTATCTGTGCTCAATTTCTGAACTTCCGCCTTGAGGACAATGCAAATTTTCCAGAGGGAGGCAGTGTTACAGACACGGAGGAGGGAGAGGAACGTCCTCTAGTTTGGAGGGTATACCAACGTCGCAAAAGGTCTGCTAATGACACGCTGGCAGAAAGTCATTAAGAAACCCAGTTATTTTGGAATCGAATGTATCTTTCCTTTTTTTGTGTTTTGACCAGGGGTATTATATAAACTCATGGGGCTATGTATTTTGGTTCTCCCGGTGGAATTAAGAATCTTGGGATCCTAAGGGTTATTCCTCTTCCTATCCTTTTCTCCCTTCTCCTTTCCCCCCTCTGGTTTCTAACCGCATGTATCTCAATTTCAAAGAGCTAACAAATTCATATTAAAAATTTACTATTTGATGTTTAGGGATTCAATGATTTTGATTATTTTGGGCTGGCTTGCTGTGACTACTTGAACAGTTATTCCTTGCAGAATCTGTATAGCATGATATTTAATTAGTATTTTTTACAATCACTTACAACACTCCAATTTATTTCAAATGCAAATATTAACTTTCTTTTTTTATTGTTAATTTAGTTGAACTTGCTGTGGTTTTCTTGCTTATTCAATCTTGTTAGGATTGGTAGGTTTGCATTGGATGCTGAACTTTGCAAATATGTTGTTGATACTTATCCCAAAGGAACATGCGCAGTTTATTGCACAAGAGGAAAAGATGTGGATGGACCAGGTGCCGACTTTGATTTTGCTGTTGTGATTTCTGCTTCAAGAACTAGCCCACAAAATTTCTGGTGTGTATTGCTTGAAAGATTATTCATGCTGTACTTCTTCAGAATCATAGTAAACTGTTGAGTCATTATTGCTGAGCTACTTGTACTGTTTTCTCAAGTAAAGGATTTGTTTGAGAAATCTTTTGGTTTTAGTGGAAGGATTGAGATTTGATGAGTATCATGATATTTATTTTCTGTCGATGTTGTAATAAATGATTGCCACGGGCTATCAATCTTTTCTGCGTTGATTTAGTTGCTACATTTGGGTTATCACTTGGAAAATTTTATATTTTGGTTAAGTAATTAGATTATCTTTACATATTGGGTTAATTACCTGGAAATCTTTCTCATTTTAGTCTAAGTTTAGGACGCCACAATTTACTATATTTTCTCTTATAAGCCCTCCCAAGAATGCAGTCACTTTAAGATGTATTTCCCGAGGTTAGTTTTAGGCCTCTATAGATTCGGAATGCGTAAGCATTCTGCAATGTGAATAGATAATTTTGCCTCACTTATATTTTAAGTTCAATCCTTTAAATTGCTTGGTTATGATACTCTTCATAAATCATAATAGATACTTACTCATCAATAAGTAGAAAGATTATATAGAATGTGTATGGGAAGTGAAGAATGTGAAGATGGACCTGCATTATCCTACCTTGATTGGTAGGGAGGGTGTTAGCTTAAGGATAAATATAAAGAGATATGAAAAAGAGGGGGAGAGTATGTGATGGTGTTAGAGAGCGGGAAAAAGAGGATAAGGGTGGCCACCGCTATCCTCTTTCATACAAACGGTTAATCTCACTCTCTCTAAGATGGATTTGTTTAATATGGATTTTTCTCCTCGTATGTGAAGAAGAGACTTATCCTAAATTTTGGATCTAAGATTCATTGTATTAAAATAATATCCTGAAGTGGATAAACTTGGATAACATTTTATCCAACTTGAAGGCCAAGTTCCCTCTTTGTTACGCCCTCTCCCCCACCTCCTTCTTCTCTGCTGCACCCTAGTCCCCAATACCTCTCCCTGTCCATTCCCAACCAATTTGGGAGCTCATTACATGTTATTTATGATGATTAGATCATTGGAGGGCGTCAATGAAAATGACGTTAAAAAGTACTTGGACAAGCCAAAGGGCAAAGGCTCACTGGTTGCCTGGTTGGTGAATGGAGCATGCCATCGATCGGGCCAATAACATTAACAGTAAATGTGACAAACATTGATGTATGCTGTCATGAGGTATTGCAAATTTTTGGAGAGCTTTTCTTCCCGGAATCCGAGATCTCTCGTGGGGCCGACTCCACGAAATCCTTTGGTGCCGACTCTTAGATGTTATCTCTTGTTTTTATCTAATAATCTATCCTCTTCAATCACAAACAACAACCAAACCCTATCTTCCCTCTCCAAAACCCAAGTCCCGCAGATCACTCCACAGCCGCCAACCCGCTTCTCCACTATCCAATGCTTAGACTCCTCCAGGATGCTTGCTCCTCCCTCGTCAGCGCCGAAACTTCTTCATGCCGTTGATTTCTTTCCACCCAATGCCTGGGATTCTCAGGCTGCCCTCTTCCTCCCTTCCGAACACCATACAACCGGTACCCCCCCCCCCCCCCACACCCCACCCCCCCCACCCGTACCGTCTAGCCACTATTATCCTTTTCCAAACCCTTGCCAACCTCTTCTCCTCCAATCCCTGCATATAACCTTCCAGCCCACAGCCAGTCTAAATTCCCTTTATCCATTCCATCCCTTTTTAAGGCTGCTGGTGTCCTCACATCCCCCTTTCAACCATCACATCACTAACCCCAGTCCGTGATATCCGCTGATGCACCTCCAACTGACAGAATTTCTAGCCTTTACCTATGACCCCCTTATTTTGTGTGTTTTGCCGATCTCTATTTTCTTCATTGTTGTATGAATTTGTTTTCGCGTACTATTTTAAATTTTATCTTTAGTAGTTTTTTGAAAATGTCTAGGGAACGAAGAAATTTTGTGGTTTACATGTTTTTTTAATAATATACTGAAGTCAAAGAGAATGTCAGATCATTGGAGAAAAGTTATCTTGGTAAAAACAAAGAGATATATAAAATTGTGTTAATTACAGAGGAATTAAATTGATGAGTCATACAATGAAATTATGTGAATGAGTAATAGAAAGAAGAATAAGACGGGAGACTAACATCTCGGAGAATTAAATTGGATTTATGTCAGGGCAGTCGACCATGGAAGCTATACATCTCTTGAGGAGACTCATTGACTAATACCGATAAAAAAACAAGATTTGCATATGCTATTTATCGACCATGAGAAGGCTTATGATTGAGTTCCAAGAGAGATCTTATGAAGAGTCTTAAAAAAGAGTGGTGTAATGTGTAAATATATCATACATTGACATAATCAAAGATATGTACACAAATTCAGTGATATGTGTGAGAACATCTGGAGGATTAACACAGGAATTCACTAACAATGTTGGCTTACATCAAGGTTTAGTTTTAAGCCCTTATCTCTTTACCCTTATCTTAGATGAGCTCACCAAACATATCCAGCAAGCAATACTTTGGTGTTTATTATTTGCGGATGATATCGTTTTGGTCGATGAGACGTGCGGGGGTGTAAACACAAAACTTGAATCTTGGCGAGACACTTTAGAAAAGAAGGGTTTTAGGTTGAGCAGGGCAAAGATGAAGTATGTGGAGCTTAAATTTAGCAGTGCAAGAAGGACCGACGACTTTGTTATTAAGTTGGGTGATCAAGATATTTCCCGTAGTGAATTTTTTAAATATCTTGGATCGATAGTTAAAAAAGACGGAGGTATTGATAAAGATGTGACACATAGAATCCAAGCGGGTTGGTTGAAGTGGAGAGGCGCGCCAGGGATCTTCTGTGATCGTAAAGTACCATTAAAACTGAAGGTCAAATTCTACCGTACTGCGATTAGACCAGCGATGCTCTATGGTTCTGAGTGTTGGGCAGTGAATTATGCACATGGGCAAAAAATGGGAGTTGCGGAGATGATAATGCTTAGGTGGATGTGTGGGCACACAAGACTGGATAGAATTAAGAATGAATGTATCATGGATAAGATAAGAGTAGCACCAATGTATAGAAGATGCGAGAAGCTCGAGTAAGATGGTTTGGACATGTACAAATGAGACCATTAGAGGCACTGCTACTGTTATGCGTTGTGAGAGTCTAGTCACTAGGCATGTTAAACACGAGAGGGTTAGAGCAATAAAGACTTGGAATGAAACTATAAGGAAATACGTGATGTACTTAGGCATTAGTGAGATTATGACACAAGATAGGACACAATGGTGACAAAAGTTCCATATAGCCGACCCCACTATAGTGGGTTAAAGGCTTGAGTGTTGTTGTAGTAGTTGTTCTTTGGAACTCATCTTGATTTCCAGAACTTGTTCACTTGTGCGCTCTAGCTTTGATCCTTCACGCGATGGAAAACCTAAATTTGGTGTCTCTAAAATTAATTTGTACTATTTAAATTAACTGTTCTATATTTATTTTTTCTTTACTACTTTTGATCTTTTCCGTTGGCTCCTGTGTGAGTTGCATACATCATCCCAGGCTAGATTGGAATTTTCCTTAGCACTGTACCTAGGGTTGCATATTTAGTGTTCAGAGTTCACACACCTAGCCTACCCCATATTAGTTGGTATCAGAGTCCATGCTTTGGGCCAATTTTATGTTCGGTAGTGGTAATTTCTTTAGACCCTCTGTATGTGACCCTAGTGTTACTGATGTCCGGGGACTAGGTCGAATTTGGGCGTGTCCCTCATTGGGTTTCAACGACTAGTTCTGGATCATTTTGATGCCTTAGGAACCTAGTATGATGAGTTTCATTACGAAGTTGAGATGAACGCGAGGATTGGTAACTTAGAGAATTCAAGAGACACGCCGACACAACAGGACGACCCTCCTGATGAGTATCTTAGCATGCCCCCTCGTCCGGATCTTTGCCCTAGAGGTGCCTCTCCTTTCTATCAACTCGCCCCTCCTATGAGGTGGAACACCGAACACACCGTCGAGTATCATTTGTGTCCACGTATGTTGTACATCCCCCTCACCATGGCGGGCTCCACCAACCACGCGGAGACAGAGCGATCGTGGCCCTCCTCCCACTCACTGCGATTATGATCGGGATGACTATTACGAGTTGGGTCATAGAGGTGTGGTTCCCCACTCGCTCAAGCTAGATATTAACAAGTTAATTTGCATATGCTCTCCTCAAGAGATGACACCACTCAAGCTAGAGATGTATAGCTAGATATTAACAAGACATCACTACAACCACTCACTTGAGAGATCACGATGAAGTATAGCATATGCAAATGTCTTGAGAGTGTGGTACGATATGAGCATATGCAAATCTTGAGTGGTACGATAAATATCAGTTAATTGGTACAATATGCCAGGAGACAACAAGATCAGAAGGCCGTCGAAGCGGATAAATAGCATATGCAAATGAAGCGATGTACACATACATTTATACGCTAACATGAATAATTGTGAAATTGGTTTAAACATGTATTTTATAAATCAATTCTCTCTCTTATTAATTTTATTTTTGTCCAGTTACCTTCTCCGTTATGCTTCTCATTTTACATCCTTGCATAATTCTCCTAAAAGATTAGAATTATGTCGCGTTTAGTAATGCTATCCTAAAACTTCTTGGATTTATTTACGTTTTGTATTCCCAAGGCAAATTATGTATTCATGAAAGTTTATTAACATGCGAAAGGGCAAGTATGATGTAGTTTCTCAGTGCATACTTTTTTGACTTTGGTATTTTGCAGCAATGGCAGTTGGCGTTCAATATGGACACTTGAATTCAAGGATGATTTGCAAGTTGTGGAAGTAAAAGGAAATATGCAGGTAATTTAATGATTCCATGATACCGAATTTGCTAAAGCTAGCACTGATTTCATCACTTCTATGCAATCTTCTATGTTTTGGTCACATTTGAGTAAGTAATTTGAAGTTTAATATTCATGGCAGGTTGTTGCACACTATTTCGAAGAAGGAAATGTACAGCTGAATACTAAACATGAATGCAGGAATTCCACCATCTTTCAGGTATATATTTCCTCTTGAAAATTTCAGTATAATTCTAAGAAACTTTTTAGGTCTTTATTTAAGCCTTTGAATTGAAGTAGATTTGATACCTTCCATCGGCCAACTAATATTGATGTCCTGATGCTTGTACTCTAAAGATGTAATTTAACTTTGTTATGACCCCGCATAACAACCGGTTCACGGGTCAACAATATGCGCGTCGGCGGAAGGAGGCAACACAAATCGGGGCTGAACCGGTAAACCGCGGCGGCTCGGGGCTGAACCTATGGGTTCGGCCCATATGGGAGGATGGGGGGGGGGGGGTGTGGTCGGCTCCCTCTTAGCCCGGAGATATAAATACCTTTAGGGCTTGTTTGGCGTGGGCATGCAAAGACTATTCAGGTATTTTCCTTCTCCTCCTCTCAAGCCCTAACCCTAATTTACCTATTCCTTCTTTATTCTCTCCTAATCTCGATCTATCGCTCTAACATTTGGTATCAGAGGATTCTTTCCTCCCAGTTTTGCCATTGTATCCTTTCCACGAGACCATAGTGGACGGTCTCGTCCAGCCTTTGTAGCCTCGCCGAATCGAACTCCGCCGACAGAAGGCTTCCACCCCGATCGACAAACGAACGCAGCGACTCCCGTCCCGATTGTAGATCTCGCCGATCATCTCCTTCGACTGCTTCGATCGTCTTCAGCCCCAATCAGAAACTTTGTCGACATCTTCTACCTCTGCTTCCACTGCGTCAAACGCAGGACCTTCATCTGCTCAGCAGGGAGAGTCCCTCCCCAGATTTCCAGATCTCATCGTCGACATACCTCCGCAGATCCTTTCGCAGACTTCAGACCCCTCTGTCAACTGCGTCAGACTGCCTCAACGATCTCCCCAGCACCGACGACGTCCACGTGCAACGATCATTCTATTTCGAAGTAGCCTGCTCCTTTTACGAAACCCTCGAGTTCTACCATGGTGAATCGCTCACAGGAAGAGTCCACGAGGCTAGAAACTCTAGAGGATAACTACCTTTGGCTTGTCAGATACGGTGACAACCATCTAAGAAAAATTAAGGGCGTCCGAGAAAAGTCTGGAAGAGCAACTGGATGCTCGCCTGGAGGAGATCAAGAGCTTGTTGTCTCAAAGTATCATGGGTAAAGAAATTGTGAACGAAGAAGCGAGCACTCACGATGGGCCGATCCAATTTCCAGGGGGCTTCTTCCTTACCCAAAGGGACCTGGACACGCCAGAAACAACAGAACATGCAGTGGATGGGAGAACAGACCCCCTCTGACAACTATAAAGCCAGTGTATCAACACGAAGAGGAAGGAGGATACCCGAATTGGCCGACAGAGCGTCGACGACCTCTTGGCTACGACCAGGAGTATGGAGCACACGACCAGCAGAACCCGAGAGCTTACTTGTCACCAGAAAGGACCTGCATGAATTACCCAAAATTCAAAAGAGACGACGCGTTGGAATGAGTTCAAAAGGCGGAGTTATTTTACAACTACCAGGAAATTCCAGAAGAGCAGTGGGTACAACTAGTGTCCTTTCCCCTTGAAGATGATGCATTCCAGTGGATCCAGTGGTTCCTCCATGGGCATTGACTATACCCCTTAGGCTGATTTCGTTGACGGATTCACAGCTAGATTCGGGCCCCTCAAATATGACGATTTTGAGGCTCTTCTTCAGAAATTGAGACAAAAATGGACGGTGATGACTGATGAAATACCGAGCAGAGTTTGAATGATTAGCCAACAAGGTGCAGTGGGAAGAGAAGACATTAATGAGCTGCTTCATTTCAAGATTGAAGGAGCACATCAAGAATGAGGTGCATGCCTACATGTTACGCAGTTTGACCCATGCTATCAACCTAGCCCGGATTCAAGAGCAGCGATTCAACCGACAAAAGTCCAGATGGGGGAATTCGAAGAACACTACAAACCCTCCAGACACCAAGAAAGATCAAGGAGCTACTGGAAGGGCGACTGTGAAGAAACTGACATGGTCGGAGCTACAAACAAGAAAGGAGAAGAGATTGTGCTTCAACTGTGATGAGAAATTCACCTTATGGCACAAATGTCAGATGATCCATATGTACATGTTACGGGAGGAAGACGAGATGCCGAATGAAGAAGGGGAACATGAGCACATCCTGGACATACCCGAGTTCGGGGTATCTATCCAGGCCACGGAGGGAGCATCTTCACCGCTCACGATGCGGATTGCAGGCGGATCTGCCAGCAGAAGGTGACTATTTTGATTGACAGCGGGAGTACTCAACTTCATCAACCCAGCTGTGGTACAGAAGCTGGGGCAAGTGATCAACAAGGATGCCTCTCTCCAGGTCATGGTGACAGACAAAAATAAGCTGCAGTGCGAAGGAGTGCTAAAAGGAGTGGGGTTCAGTGTGCAAGGATGCACCTGCACGATGGATATCTACTTGTTGTCCATCCGAGGATCAGATATGGTTTTGGGGGTCTAATGGTTGCGACAACTGGGTAAAGTAACCCTGGATTGGGATATTCTGACTATGGAGTTTACTCAGGATGGGAGGGAGTACTGCCTGCACGGGATCAGAGTGTCACTAGTGAAAGAGATCTCTCTTCGCTGCTTAGAGAGACTGTGGGAACAAGAGAGAGACATGGCTGTGATTATGGAGATCGGGCCACCAGCTACGCCCACACATGAAGTACCTGAGCAGATGAAGTCATTACTTCTCCAGTATCCAGATGTATTCCAGGAGCCCTGATTGTTACCTCAACGGCGTTTCCGAGATCACCAGATCAACCAGAAGGAAGGGACTGAGCCGACCAACATTCGACCCTACCGTTACCCGTATAAACAGAAGGCCGAGATAGAACGGAGCGTGAAAGAGATGCTAGCCGCAGGAATCATTCGACCCAACACCGGTTCATTTTTCTCACCCATCGCCCCGATGAAGAAAAAGGACGGGTCGTGGAGATTTTGTGTCGACTACCGCACTCTGAACAACTCTACTATCAAAGACAAGTTACTTATCCCCATGATCAAAGAACTTCTGGACGAGCTACACGGAGCACACCTGTTCACCAAGCTGGATTTGCGGTCGGGGTACCACCAAATCAGGATGAAGGATGAGGATATTTACAAAATAGCTTTCCAGACACATGATGGTCACTACGAGTTTGTCGTAATGTCATTTGGTCTCTCCAACACACCTTCGATATTTCAGGAAGTGATGAACGAGATCTTCTGGCCCCTCCTCCGCATGTGTGTATTAAATATTTTTTGATGACATTCTGAACTACATTGTCAACTGGGAAGAGCATCTCCAACATGTGGAACAAGTTCTCGTGATACTCCGACAACACCAACTCTATGCCAAGTTCTCCAAATGCTCATTTGGTCAAGAAGAGGTGGAATATCTAGGGCATATTGTCTCGGCACGAGGAGTCAAGACCGATCCCCGAAAGGTGGAGAGCAAACAGACGAGGCCTAGGCCGCCTATAGTCCGTGCACTCCGTGGTTTTCTCGGGTTGACGGGCTATTACTGGCGATTCGTGAAAGATTGTGGGACGATAGACCAGCCGTTGACCCAGCTGATACACAAGGATGCCTTTTGCTGGCAAGAGGAGACGGAGGCTGCATTCCAAGCTCTCAAGATTACCATGACTACGACACCAGTGTTCTCTCTTCCCGACTTCACCAAGAAATTCATACTGGAGACTGATGCTTCGAGCGTATGGATCGGGGCTGTGCTCATGCAAGAAGGTCGGTCGATCGCATTTTTCAGGAAGGCGTTGGCTCCACAGACGCTTGGCTTGTCGACTTACGAAAAGGAAATGCTAGTCATCATACATGTCGTGGCCTTGTGGCAGCCCTACCTTCTGGGCAGATACTTTAACGTCCAGACCGATCACCAGAGTTTGAAATATTTTTTTGAGCAACGGGTGACCTCCCCTCTACAATAAAAATGGTGATAAGGTTGTTTGGTTGTGACTACGTGATAGTCTATAAGCAAGGGAAGGAGAACGTTGCGGTTGTCGCACTATCCCACATACCATAAGGAGCACTTTAACACATCTCAGTGCCCTGATCGGCGCTTTGGACGATATACGGAAGGATGTCCTACAAGACTCTGAGCTACGTCCTATTGTGGAGGCACTTCGGCAGGGACAAGATGCCCCTCCGGGGTTTCAACTGCAAAACGGGCACTTATACTTTCACGACCGGGTGGTCATACCCTTGCCATCGTCATGGAAGAATATTATGATGCAAGAGTTCCACTCCTCACCAGTGGGGGGAAGGGCATGCAGGAGTTCTACATACCTTACAATGGGTCAGAGTCAATTTTTTTGGGAAGGCCAACGAAGGGATGTCGAGAGGTTGTGCAACGATGAAACGTTTGTCAACATCAGAAATGCAAAACGTTTCCAACAGGACTGCTTGCTCCCCTGGAGATTCCATAGCAAATTTGGGACACAGTCTCCATGGACTTCATCGACGACCTTCCGAGATCTCAAGGGAAGACATTTATCCTAGTCGTGGTGGATAAGCTATCCAAGTACGACCACTTCCTGACCTTGATGGCTTGAACCATCCTTGTATAGAGGAGTCAGTAGCCGAATTATTTATGCGGGAGATCGCCCGACTTCACGACATTCCTCGGGTCATCATCTCGGATCGAGGTACTGTGTTTGTGAGCAATTTTTGGAAGGAACTATTCTGGCAACAGGGTACTCGCCTATGCATGAGCACTGCCCACCACCCTCAAATGGACATATAGACGAAGGTGCTCAATCGGGGAATCAAGACGTACTTACGATATTTTGTGATGGACGCGCCTGCACCTGAACCCGCTGGCTACATTGTGGCGAATACTGTTACAACACCTCCTATCGCACTGCAAGTAAACTCACTCTGTTTGAATTTGTGTACGACCGCTCCACCCCGACCTTGGGGACGTATGAACCAGGGGGAACGACGTTACCAGTGGTTGATCGTGAGCTGCGCGATTTAGATTGTACTCTTGCCCTTCTGCGTGAAAACCTCCTGGCGGCTCAGAATAGAATGAAGATCCAAGCAGATAAACACAGGACGAAACAAAAGTTCGCAATTGAAGATGAGGTCTTCCTCAAGCTTCAACCTTACAGGCAAACCTCCGTGGCTCGAAGGACGAACCAGAAGTTAGCACAGCGATATTATGGGCCCTTCAGAATCACCCAAGAGTAGGTCTGGTTGCATACACATTGGCCCTGTCAGAGGGATCATGTATTTGCCCGACCTTCCTTGTCTCCTTGCTGAAAAATAAGATCGGGGACACAGTACAGGTATGGCCTACCCTGCCAGAGGCAACCCATAGTGGGGAACTGCGACTGGTCCCGGAGGAGGTGCTGCTCACCAAATGGAAGAAGCGCGATACTGAGTACCGTCAGGAGATCCTCGTCAAATGGAAGAACTTATCGGCGGCACATAGCATATGGAACGATCTGCTCGAGTTCTGAAAACTTTATCCAGACATTCATTTTGAGGACAAGCTGCCTGCTGATGGGGGAGGGAATGTTATGACCAAGGTTGCAGATGTCGAATGTCAGACTCATATCGGTTTGAGTTTTTTTTGTCAGATTGCGGAGGATATATCGGGGACATTTCAAAATATCGGATTATAATATTACAATTAATATATATATATATTTCATAATATTTTTCATTTATTAATTAAATGGTAATTAATTTATCTAATCAAGTATAAACTAAAATTCATATGAGAAAATTAAACTACTAACAAGTCTCTAATCAATTTATAATAAAAAAGAAAAGTAACAAATATTAACTTAAAAAATAAAGAACAAACTCACAGAGCCAAGCATATGATCCACATAAGTGTAGAGGAGAGGAGATGAGGAAATGTGTCGAGAATCAGTGCCGAGAAACAGACGGCAGATGGAAGACAGTTGGCGACAAACACCAAATAATCAGAAGAACACATCCCAGGTGCGAGAATCACCAAGAACCACTGAATCAGAGAGCCAGGAAGAAGACAAGAGTAGAAATCGTGAGAGACGGGATTAGGGCAAGCCGTTGGAGGGACGAGAAAAGTCGAGCACGTAAAATAAAAAGAAGCAGGGAGTTGAGCGCGACTCGTATATTAAGGGTTTAGGTTAAATAAAAAATTTAATAAAATAATATTAACGCCACAATGCCGCCATAACCCACCATAATTTGCAATAATGGGCCGACATTTTGTCCGCAATTTTGGAAAACGCAAATTTGTGTAATTGTAGCGGTAACGTTGCGTTTCCACTTTCCTCCCAAAAAATGGCATGTCGCCCGCAATCTACAAGCTTGGTTATGACCTCGTATAACAACCGGTTCACGGGTCAACAATATGCGCGTCGGCGGAAGGAGGCAGCACAAAGCGGGTCTGAACCTACCGGTTCAACCCTCCCTAATTAAACCACGGTGGCTTGGGGCTGAACCTACAGGTTCATCCCACATGGGGGGGGGGGGGCGACAGTCTCCCTCTTAGGCTAGCCTATAGGTATAAATACCTCTAAGGCTTATTCATGAGGAAATGTGTCGAGAACACAGGCTAGCCCATAGGTATAAATACCTCTCGCATGACGTGGCTTTACTTACTACGTGATCGCTCCGAGCTTCCTCGCGTGTTCCGGGCCTTTGTGCTAGAGAATCGCACGCAATTCTCCACTACCATAAAAACGCTGCGCACTGATAATTCTCGCGAATACGCTAGCCACGAATTTGTCAATTTATGCGCGGAGTTCGGTATTATTCATCAAACATCTTGTTCCTACACCCCCCAGCAAAACGACATTGCCGAACGAAAGAACAGACACCTGCTTGACGTTGCCCACTCCCTCATGCTTCGCATGCATGTTCCCAAAGTTTACTGGAACTTTGCGGTCTCCACTGCTTGCTTTCCTCATCAACCGTCTCCCTTCCTCGGTTCTCCACCATGCCACTCCGTTCAGCCTCTTCTTTCCCTCCGCTCCGGCCTTCCCTATTACACCCCGGGTCTTTGGTTGCATCTGCTTCGTCCATCTTCTGGGTCCGTCCACGGACAAGTTTGATCCCCGGGCGGCTCAACAAATTTTCGTCGGCTATTCCCGTACTTAGAAAGGCTATGTGTGTTATTACCGGGCTACCCGGAAGGTCTCCGTAACTGCTGATGTTATCTTCCGGGAGGATCAACCTTTCTTATCTCCTCCTCTACCCACACCTCTACCACCGACCACTCTACGGTCATCCCTCCCACGACCTGTCATCCTCGTTACTACGCCTCTTCCACAGGTTCTTCCTGACCCAGCTCCTGCTCCGTCCAAGCCCCCTGTTATTCGTGTCTACACTCGCCGCCTTCCTCATTCTGTTGCCCCTATGCAGTCGGCGTCGACCTCGGCTTCTCTGCACCTACTGATCCGGTGCCTGCCTCTAATGCTCATCCGATGGCGAACTTTGTTTCTCTACATCGCCTCTCCTCACACTTTCGGACATTTGCTACTTCACTATCCTCGGTTTCTGTTCCTAACTCTGTGCAGGAGGCGCTCCAATATCCTAGCTGGCGGGCCTCCATGGAGGAGGAAATGACTGCTCTCTGGGCCAACCAGACATGGACTCTCGCCTCCCTTCCTCCGGGTCAGAAATCGGTTGGGTGTAAGTGAGTCTTTGTCATCAAACATGCTGCTGATGGGACAATTGACAGACTGAAAGCTCGTCTGGTGGCTCGTGGCTTCACCCAACAATAGGGGCTTGACTATGAAGAAACCTTTTCTCCTGTGGCCAAACTGAACACCGTTCGGGTCCTCATCTCCGTGGCTGTCCATTGTCGGTGGCCCTTACTCCAACTGGATGTTAAGAATGCTTTTCTGAATGACGATCTTCAGGAAACAGTGTATATGCAACAACCTCCCGGGTTTGAGACCACGGGGAAGTCTCGGGTCTATCGCCTTAGGAAAGCTCTTTATGATCTCAAACAATCCCCACAGGCATGATTGACAAAATGTGTCGAGAACCAGTGCCGAGAAACTGACGGCAGATGGAAGACAACCGGCGGCAAACACCAAATAATCAGAAGAACACAACCCAGGTGCGAGAATCACCAAAAACCACTGAATCAGAGAGCCAGGAAGAAGACAAGAGTAGAAATCGTGAGAGACAGGATTAGGGCAAGCCGTTGGAGAGACGGGAAAAGTCGAGCACGTAAAATAAAAATAAGTAGGGATATGATCGCGACTCGTATATTAAGGGTTTAGGTTAAATAAAAAATTTAATAAAATAATATTAACGCTACAATGCCGCCATAACCCACCGTAATGCGCAATAATGGGCCGACATTTCAGTCCGCAATTTTGGAAAACGCAAATTTGTGTAATTGTAGCGGTAACGTTGCGTTTCCACTTTCCTCCCAAAAAATGGCATGTCGGCCGCAATCTACAAGCTTGGTTATGACCTCGTATAACAACCGGTTCACGGGTCAACAATATGCACGTCGGCGGAAGGAGGCAGCACAAAGCGGGGCTGAACCTACCTGTTCAACCCTCCCTAATTAAACCACGGTAGCTTGGGGCTGAACCTACGGGTTCAGTCCACATGGGGGGGCCGGCCAACTCCCTCTTATGCTAGCCCATAGGTATAAATACCTCTAGGGCTTGTTCGACGAAGGCATGCAAAGGCTATTCAGGTATTTTCCCTTTACTCCTCTCAAGCCCTAACCCTAATTTCCCTCTTCCTCCATTCTCTCACAATCTCGATCTGTCGCCCTAACAAACTTCAATTTCAAAGGCTTGCAGTCCTCAATACTCCCTTAAGATGACTATGTTGTTGGTTTCATAGACATTGGTGCACATCAAAAATTTACGAAATTCCCACAAGATCCATGCAAAACACAAAATTAAAAAAGTAAGTTTTTATGCCAATAACTTAAATCAAATTTTGTGAAAAAAGTAGTTTTGAGAACTAAAATGTTGAACATAATTCATATCTCTAAAAGTATCCACACGAATGCATGAAATTCCACACAGTCCATCCAATAGTCTCAAGGATGATCACCCGTTCTATGCAATAAAATACTAGTTTCGTTTTTAGTAGGAATTCTTCTCTCTTACTTTTTCTCTATTTTCTTTGTTCCACGAGAGACAAAAACCAACAGCCGCTCTCTTTCAGATCAAAAACCAAAATGTGGCATACATGAGTAGTTTCCAAAACTACCCCTTTTATTTTCCCTGCGAGAAAGGATTTCAAAAATCCATTAAGAGAGGAAGTTATGACACCTGAGAAATTGTCATTTCAGTTCAAAACCAAAAAATAGTAATTTCCAATTAATTAATTTCAAATTAACTAATTACCACTTAAATATATATTGTGTTTGGTTTTATTTATATCTAATATAAATCAAACAAACGCGATCAACTATCAAATTTACATATATTCTTAACGTGCAACCGTACTCTCACGAAGAATAAGCGGCATCTATTATTGCATTATTGGTATCCAAGTAATATAAGAATTGGTAATTCAAAAACCTGTTAGTCATTAAAGTTCTAGTGTAATTTAATCTTTTGTCATTGACTTTCAGACTGAACTCGGGGCATGCCTCTAATAATTTAATCCATGTTAATTGATTTTTGAGTAAACTATTTCAAATAAATGAGATCAATATGAAATATTGACTCAATTTAGCATGTGCATACATTTCATAGTCTCACTCTATTAAGGGGTTATGGATGTCACTCATGTTATATAGGAGCAAATTTCATTTATGTCACTCACAATCACCTATATTATTTGCAACATAGTTAATAACCAACGTTATTATCAACATTTCTCATGGAAGACTTTAGATGATATCAAAGTATGTTTCTCCTCATACAATGATTTTAGTGATTTTGGTTCGAAAAATTACATACATCATTATCACTATAAGAACTTCTTGTGACATGCATATAACAATCTACAAAACATTCTCATGGTTGGTTAGTCATCAAATGAACATAACACTGGCAAAATCAAAATCATCAAGTCTCCACTAGAGGTAAACATTAAAGTATCTAGTACCAAGTGATTTAGTATGACCATCATGCTTCCTCTGAGGGAAAACCATCGTTAGTGGATTTGCAGTGTTGTATTCAGTCGACACTTTGCATATGTTCACATCTCCTCTATCCATGCTCTCGAATGAGATGGAATCACTGAAGTTTGTGCGTGAAGCGTATATGAGATCTAAATTCCCTGATCTACACAACGACTCCATTATTGTCACATTAAAAGTTCATTAGACTAATAATGTTGCGAACTACATCAAATTCACTGAACTTCTTAATCCAAACAGCCTTCTTCATCGCATTAACATCAGCAATATACTCAGTCTCTATAGTAGAATCAATTATTGTCTCTTTCTTTAAACTCTTCCACCTTACAACACTTCTAGTTAAGCAAAACACATAATCTGATTAAAACTTTGAGTTATCCTTATTGGTTTGAAGACTGATATATGTGTAACCATTTACAACCAGTTCATCATCGCCATTATGTACCGAATAATACATCCTTAGCTCTTCTTAAACACTTCAGAATATTCTTTATTGTCGTCCAGTGACTTTCACCTAGATTTGATTGATATCTACTAATCATGCTCAATACATGTGAGACATCAAGACGCATATATAACATTGCATACATACTTGACCAATTGTAAAAGCATATGGAATCATACTCTTGTGGTCCATATCATCCTGAGATTTAGGGCGCCGAGGCTTAGAAAGACTCACACCATGAGACGTGTAGGAATCCTCTCTTAGACTCAAGCATGTTGAACTGCTTTAACACCTTATCACTATATGTACTCTGACTTAGCCTAAACAATTTATTTTATCTATCTTTATACTCAATATGAAGGGGAGCCTTGGTGCACCGGTTGAGGTGTTACCTTGTGGTCCTTGAGGTCGCGGGTTTGAGTCCTGGAAGCAGCCTCTTGCAAAATGCAGGGTAATGTTTGTTTACATTTCCCCTTGTTGGAACCCTTCCCTGGACCCTCGCTGCGCAGGGATGCTTTGTGCATCATGCTGAACTTTTATCTTTATACTCAGTATATAAGTTGTTTCACTGAAGTCTTTCATAGAAAAACAATTCTCTAATCAAGTCTTAAACAAACTTTAGTGTTGGAATGCCATTCCCAACGGGTAATATTATCATTAACATATAATATTAAGAGTACAATTATTCTCCCACTAACCTTCTTATAAACATATGACTCATCTTCATTCTTAATGAAACAAAACTCTTTGATTTTCTCATTAAAATGAAGATTCCAACTTCGAGAAATTTGTTTTAATCCATAAATGAATCGTAGCTTGCATACCGTTCTAACTTGGAGATACAAAACCCTCAGATTGGACCATGTACACATTCACAAGCAGGTTTTCATTAAGGAAAGAAGATTTGTAATTAAGGAAAATATTTTATCATAGTACATGCTTGGAATTTTTAGCCACTAATCGTTCTTTGAATGTCTGTACATTTTCATCCATGCTTGTTTTCTTTTTAAAAACCCACTTGCTCCCTATAAATTTTATCCCTTCAGGTGGTTCAATCAAGGTTCATACTTTGTTTATATACATGGAATCCATTTTAAATCTCATGGCCTCAAGCCACGTATTAAAATCTGGTGCATTTATAACATCTTGGTAAGTTTTAGGCTTATCTTGCTCCATGAGCAATACATCGTCGAGCTAGGTCATGAGAAATTTATGTCGCTCATGCTTAAGGTGTTGTCATGAGAAATACATCGTCGAGCAGGCTCTTGTTTCACAACTACTTGTAGTCCTTGCTCAGTTTCTATCTCAGGTTCATTCATATCTTTTGGTTCTTGAATTTTTTCCAGTTTTATCTTATTAATTATTTTAGAAATGGACTTTTCAAAAAAAAACATCATTTCTTGCAACAAACGCTTTGCCCTTAAAATGCTTATAGAAACAATACTCTTTAGTTTTCTTATGATACCCCATAAGATAATATTTATCTTATTTGGGCTCAATCTTGTCAGACATTTGTCGTCATACATATTTCTCATAACCCTAAATCTTATGAAAGACATACTAAGACGTTTCCCAGTTCATATCTTGCATGACGTATTCTAAACCGTTTTAGTAGAAATACGATTTAATGTAAAATTTGTCTCTAAAGTATATCAATGGAAGTTGAAAGATCTAGAAGACTCGTCATAGATCGCACCATGTATGAGTACAATTTGTTTCTCTCAAAAACTTCATTATGTTGTGTTGTTTTAGGTGGAGTGAGTTGTGATACAATACCACTCTCTTAGATGGGCTTGAAACTTTTGGCACAGGTAATCAAATATTTGCCATCGTGGTCAGATTAAAGTGCCTTAATTATTTTTTCTAATTGGTTTTATACTTTAATCTGAAACTCCTTGAACTTTTTAAAGTATTCAGACTTATGTCTCATAAGATACACAAATTCATACCTATTGAAATCTTCATTAAATGCAATGAAATAATAAAACCCACCTATAGTCCTGAAGTGCATGTGCCTATATGTATGTAATATATCCAAAATATCATTTGCCCTCTTAGTATGACCAGTGAAAGAGACTTTAGTCATCTTGCATAACACATAAGATTCACATGTCTCATATTATTCATAATCAAATGAGTCCAATAGTTGAAGTGGAGAGGCGCGTCAGGGATCTTATGTGATTGTAAAGTACCACTAAAACTTAAGGGCAAGTTTTACCGCACTGCAATTAAACCCGCGATGCTCTATGGTACTGAGTGTTGGACAATGAATTGTGTACGAGCAAAAAATGGGAGTTGCGGAGATGAGAATGCTTAGGTGGATGTGTGGACACACGAGATTGGATAAAATTAGGAATGAAAGTATCAGGGGTAAGACAGGAGTAGCACCAATTGCAGAGAAGATGCGAGAAGCTCGTCTAAGATGGTTTGGACACGTACAAAGGAGACCATTAGTGACACCTGTTAGGCGTTGTGAGAGTCTAGTCACTAGGCATGTTAAACAAGAGAGGGGTAGACCAATAAATACTTGGAATGAAACTATAAGGAAAGACACGATGTACTTATGCATTAGTGAGATTATGACAAAAGATAGAGCATAATGGCCACAAAGGATCCATATAACCGACCCACTATAGTGGGATAAAGACTTGAATGTTGTTGTTGTTGTTGTAAATGAGTCTAATAGTTCATTTTTATGGAGTTTGAAATACGCTTCTTATTTATAAGTCAATCTCAGAGATATGTAAGATTCAAGTAATTTGTTTAAATTTTTTATTATTATTATTAATTTTATAGACAAGCTTCTTTAAGTTCAAAATATAAATACTATTAAACATTTGTGCATTTGATAAATAAACATAATTCATATGTATAGAACAACTATTCTTAATAAAAAAACATTCAAATTCAAACATGAAATAAAAATTATATTTCTAGTAATAACAATTCTCTAGTTCTATTATAAGCCGGTAGCAGATAAATGGTAAGTTTCTATAGCAATGACAACAACCCTTCTTTTCTAACTTGTAGGTCCACCTCACTCTTAGCCAACATTATGCTCCTTAATTTCCGCACTTTAACATAAATATGAAAATCATATCTAGTATCCAATATCCACGATGAAGAAATAGATAAATTGACTTCTATAACAAATATACATGAAATGGAATCTTATTTATTTTCTTTGTTTTTAGATTTTAAAGGTACACATGATAATTTTTCTTCCAGTGTACTGCTTTTCCACAATGGCGACCATTCTCTTCCTTAATCACTCCTTTATTCTTCGGTACAAAAAATTTGGGATTAAATTTAGACTTAAATCTCATCTTAGTCCTTCTTAACCCCTTAGCTTTTCTCTTACGTTTATGCATCAACAATATGAGGCTACTAGGTTTGCATCACAGTAGGCTAGTATGCTCGAACAATGTTTTGTCAATCTTATTTATGTTGTATTTCATGACAAACAACTCAAAATGTTCTGGCAACGATTGTAGAATTAAGTCAGTAAGCAACTTTTTACCCATTGGAAAGCTCAATCTTTGAGGGTTCTTAATAGACCTAATCATTTTGAGCATATGAGTTCTCACTGTGTCATGAGCTACTATCTTGCATTTAAATAACGCCTATAAACATCATACCTCTCTCATCGAGTCTGCTCCTGAAACATTTTCTTGTGCTCGATAATCTTAAAACAATACATGCTCTCATATTTCTTCTAAAGCTCAAAGGTCATGGCGGCTTGCACGAGACATTCAATGTCCAAAGAGTCATGTACTTCTTGTAAGTATCCTTGTTTGCACGAGATGAAGTACTATTTTGCATTTAAATAACACATTTAAAACATCATACTTCTCTTATCGAGTCTGCATTTGAAATATTGTCTTGTTCTCGATAATCTTAAAACAATACATACTCTCATATTTGTTCTAAAGCTCAAAGGTCATGGTGGCTTACATGAGGCATTAAATGTCCAAAGAATCATCCATATACTTCTTGTAAGTATCCTTGTTTGCACGGGATGAAGTACTAAGTAGCTCTTTGAAAGGATCTTTTTCTAAGACATATAACTTTCGCTCTTGTTTGATGACAATCCTCAAATTTTTGTACCAATCCAGGAAGATTGACCCATTGAGCATGTCCTTCAGGGACAAGATGTGATGTGTGTTGCTTGTCATGGATATTCTATAATAGATTATGCAAAGTTTAAACTAGTATCTTTCAAAATATATTTTATTTTAATAAGGTCTTTTATTAAAATACTCTCTTGCTTTAAATTAATAACCCTTAATATTAATCACTGTTGTGGATATCCTCCGACATGGCCGACATGTCGGCTGACATAAAGGTTTCATGGACAAAATGACACGTTTCCGATATTTCTTTGTAAAGTATCTTTTTGGAATATATCCTCCGGTATGTCTGCTATTGACCGATATATTCGCCGATATATCCCGACATTTTATCGACTGTTTTTTTTAATTTATTTTAATTAATGTCTATGGTCTAATAAACAATAGACCAAAATTATTTCATTATTTAGGTTGTTTTTCCTCTGCCTCTGAGTTTATTCCCTGCTCAAGTTCGTCATCGACTTCAATTATGCATGACCTTTGAATTATGGACTAAATGTTCCTTATCTTCCAATGCCATCGACAACTTCGAGACATTATGCTTCTTCTTGTTTTATTTATGCGTTATACCATTATTACTTGTATAACACTATTTATATTAGTTTGATAAATTTATGAGTTCAATAAATATCAAATTATTAATATATTAATATATATAAATTAAAAAAAGATTAAATTTATAAATAATTACACATATAAAAAATTTAATATTAAAACCTGATATATGAAATATCCCCGATATATCCCCCGACATATTAAAACTGACATGAAAAACCTAATCCGACATGTCCCTGATATCCGACATTTACAACCTTGATATTAATTCAGAGAGTTTAAGTGAGATAATCTCTAGTGGGACAAGATCCATCTTTCACCAAGTCATAAGTCAGTTTTGGCTGATCACATATGATGCGACTATTTTTGTAGACAATGTTTGTCAATTGAATCTTATACAACTCTTGTATAGTTTGGTGAATATTATTTACTCGCATCCATCTTACGGTGCTTCACAACTAATGTGTCACGGGCGCAGAAGAGGAAGAAGGATATCCATTAGTGCGGCGAGTATAACAGTGTCGTGAATCACGCGTCTTTGAGACGTCAACACATGAAGGTCATTAAGGCACACGTATTTTTTGGAAACCCAATGTATTTCCTTTTGTTGCAATTAGACTGAGGGTGTTATATAAACTCTCCTTGCCTTGTAATTTCCTTATCTTTGTGGTATCATGAAATTTGGGAACCCTAATTGTTGTCTTCTCCTCCTTCCTCTTTCCCTCTCTAATCTTGGTAGCCCACTAGGCAATTCAGTTGCTCCTCCCTGAGTACATAACATATGGTTCGACATGTCGCTCTACCGGTCGCGGTTTTCATTGCTCGAAGATGAACGCCTATCCCTTATGATTGATCTTTCTCAGTCGATCGTAGTCCATGTCGATCCTTCATGCGACGCTCCTCTCGTTGATAGTGCCAATCCCGCAGCACATCCTGCTTCCTTTGCAACAACGTCTTCTTCGACCTGACTTCACCGATCTTGTAGTTAATGCCTGTTTTTATAGCTGACAACCTGCTCGCAATTCCTGCACTATGTTTTCCCCTCTCCCACGTGTATTCCCCCACAACTTCGCTTCATGGCTCACTCCAACTAACCAACACCTCAGCGTCCTATGAATTCGGCCATTTCCAGCTGTTTCAATGCTCACAAGAAATCCATAGCTTCGTTCCAAACTCATGTTACGAATGGATACTAAGTTTGACACCTTTCTCGCCAATCGATCGTTTTTGTGTACTTCCTCGACCTCCAATGTGGAGTCCCCAACGCTTCTTAGTACGTATCCATACCTTCCACGAGATCCCGTCATCCTGAGCGGGCTTTTTTCAATCACACCACTCGTTCGACGTTCCTTCCTTCAACGACACAGACTCCATAAGGTGGATTGCCCGTACAGAACAATTCTTCGATATTCATCAGACCCCAGAGCTGCACATGGCTAGCACAACTCTCATCGCCATAGAGGGCTCCACCCTCCATTGGGTCCATTGTCTCTGTCAGTCCAAGCCTACCATTTCGTGGCCAGACTTTTAGCAAGAACTTATTTGTCGCTACGATGTATGTTACTCGGGCTTCGTCATGGAGCGTCTCTGTGGAATCCGTCAGACAGTTCTCTTGATGACTACATTGGCGAATTTATTGCCTTAGCCATGCATGTATGAGTCTACCCGCGAGGCCGCAACCACTACCTTAGGTTTTATGCATGACCTGCTATCACATATGCGTGCCTGCTTGCGCACAACACCACACGCCTTCTATTGTTAAGGTCATAGACCTCGCACGTTTGGTTGAAGCTGACTTCCAAGTCTAGCTATTATTGGACACTGGTTGACCACCCATTGTAGCCCCACCTTGTCTAGCCACCGGACCATAGATGGAGTCCCACGATCTCCCTGACCACCCAGTACCACCGCTGCGCCCTCCCGAGCCCTCAACACACCTCTAGTTGTCCAATCAAGGGTACCATGATCTTCGCACGAAGGGTCCGTGCTTCTACTGCAAGCAACCTTATTCACCGACCCATGACTTCCCAATGAAGGACCTTTGGGTCCTCATTAACGAGGAGGATCCTGAGATTACCCTTGTCAACTTTGAGGTGTTGGAGGCTGATGCTGATGCCGATGATTCTTCACCCGTGGTCCTACACTGCCTGGACCTTCCACTCTTTACCGTCGGAGGGTTTTTTGGCCCCGAAAATGATGAAGCTTCCCAGGACACTCCAGAGGACCCCAATGGTCGTATGATTGATAGTGGTGCAAGCCACAATTTCATATCACAGTGCTTAGTAGATAGTTTCTATGTCTGTTTGGGGTATGACCGTCATTGGGCGACTAGCGGCCTTTGTTCACGGCTAGCCCTTACAGTGGGCCCATGCCCTCTCCGGGCTGACTTCTATGTGTTTGCACTGGGTAGGGTGGATATTATTCTGGGGGTGGAATCTATGTTGTCAAGGCGCGCGCCTAGGCGCGCCTGAGGCGCCAGGCGCATGAGGCGCAACCTAGTGCGCCCTAGGAGGCCCAGGGCGGGCGATGTACCTCAGGCGCGCTTCCATCGCGCCTAGGCGCGCGCCTTGCGCGCCTACCGGGCGCGCTTCAGGCGCGCCTTGCATGAACCGGTTTTAAATTAAAACCGGTTCAGTGCGCTGCCTTATATCATTTCATCTGATACTTCTCCCGCATCCCGCAAGTATTAGGTTTTAGGTTTTCCCGATTTTCGCATCTGGCGCTAGCCGCTCGCCGAACCCGCTGCGTCTCCTGTGCTCGACGGCGTCTGCTCGTGCTCCGGCTCTTCTTCCGCCCCCTTGCCGCCCTCCGACGACGCGTCTCTCTGCCGACACCTTCGCTAGGTCGCGTCTTCTTCAACTCGTACTTTCTCCGTCTTACTAAAGCTCTTAAGACATTGACAAGTTGAAAATGCATTTGTTTTTTGCTGTTTTTGAAACCCCTACCTAACTATAATTATTTTCTGATTTTCAGCAACAGCTAAGTAGTAAACCTAATTTTCATCTACGAATCTTTGACTTGGAAGGATACACAAATGTTGACTACAGTGGTTTCCTTTACTACACTCTGCTTCCTTGCATTAAACTTTGTTATTTAAGTGACCCATTTTTGCTCCTATGAAAGATCTGGATTTTTTGTCCATTGTTATTAAAACCTACTTCCAAATATTCTGCCACAACCTCAACCCGTGTAAACCTCAAGTATACATTAGCTATTCAGTCAATCTTCATATACGGGCACCTAGATGTTAAAATCAGCCCCTACATCGATTCTATTTTCTGCAAACAGGTATTTGCAGAATAAGCTCTAACTTGCCGAGTTATCTTCTCTAGCTTCAGTCAGCAACCCAATTCATTGGTGTAACCTATAGAGTGTTTTGTATACTCTTTTCCCTTTATGTTAGAACTCTTATGGCCTATTTATTCACACACACACACAAGCATGGAAAGTTTTATCCTCGATTCAACCTCGAAGACACATCGAGCTTTCAAAAATTAGATGATCATTGGAAAGTTTTAAACCTAATTTTCATCTACGAATCTTTGCTTCTTTTCTAAATCTGCAACTGCTGTTGTTTGTTGTTTTCAGTCATATATGTATTGACAGTTTTCTGATTTTAGAAATTACATTTCTTTTTTTTTGCTTACAAATTAGGGTTGGATATTTCATGAATTTTGCTCCAATTTGCTAAACATTTCTGATATTTTGATGATGATATGATGCTTGTTATTTCTTTTCTTACTAGCCCAATTTTTTGCATGTTTCGTACGTGCGTCAGATTCTTTCCAGCTCTTAAAATGGATGCAAGTGGTTCTGGTTCTTCCAGCATCCAATCAAGGATTGATCCATGTTGAAAGTACGTGCGTCAGATTTCTTCCGCCAATAAAAACGACTTGGCTTGCATTTTCTGTGAAAAAGTCACGAAGGGCGGAATTTATCGTGCTAAACAACATATTGTTGGAGGATTTAGAAATACAAAATTTTGTCTCAAAAGCCCCACACATGTGCGCAACGAAATTCAAGAATATATGGAGAAAAAAGCAAGTGCGAGCAACACAGACAACCAAGCATTGCCTAACTTTGCAGATATTGACACATTTGGCAGTGATGAAGAAATAGAAGCCAATGTGGGCAAGATTCATAAAAAAAAGGCTTCTCAAAGGGGTCTCGAACAAAAGGACCAATAGATGTGTTTTTTGCTCCAAAGGTTGGCAATGTAGGTGCAAAAAAAGGAGCTGAACAAAAGATGAAACAAACTTCTATTAATGAAGCTTGCAAGAAGGAGTTGAGAGGGCGAGCTTGTAAACATATAGCTCAATGGATGTACGATGCAGCTATCCCATTCAATACTGTAAAACATCCTAGTTTTGCGATAATGGTGGAATCCATTGGACAGTTTGGAGTAGCATTGAAGCCACCGAGTTACCATGAGATTCGTGTTCCTTTGCTAAATGATGAAGTCAATGCAGTGAAAGACATGATGAAGACATACGAGGATGAGTGAAGGGTCTTTGGATGTTCTATTATGACTGATGGATGGACAGATCGAAAACAAAGAACATTAATTAATTTTTTAGTCAATTCACCAAAAGGAACATTTTTCCTAGAATCTGTCGATGCATCTGACTACTCAAAGACGGGTGAAAAATTGTTTGAATTGCTAGATAGAGTGGTTGAAAGGGTTGTAGAGTTGAATGTGATGCAAGTTGTTACGGATAGTGCCAGCAACAATGTGCTAGCAGGTAAATTATCAAATTTTTTTGTTACTAATCTTAATCATCTTTAATTTTTATTTTTTGTGTACACGATTGTATGATACTTTCATACCCAAAAAGCTAACACTCTAACAGGTAAATTATTGGAAGCGAAACGTCCACATTTGTATTGGACGCCATGTGCAGCGCATTGTATTGATCTAATGCTGGAGGATATTGGAAAAATGCCCAACATTAGCCGCACACTAAAGAGGGCAATGACTGTAAATGGGTATATTTATGTTCGGCCTGGAGTTGTGAACATGCTAAGGAGCTTTACAAGGCAAGTGGAGCTTGTTAGGCCTGCTGTGACGAGGTTTGCAACTTCTTTCTTAACAATTCAGCTCATTCACAAGCAAAGAAACAATCTAAGGAAGATGTTCACCTCACCTGAGTGGTCTTCGAGCAAGTGGGCAAAGGAAAGCGCAGGTAAACAAGTGCAGGGCATTATACTAAGGATTTCTTTTTGGAGAAGTATAGTGGATATTTTAAAGATATTTGGTCCTTTAGTCCGCGTATTAAGATTAGTGGACGGTGAGAAAAGACCTGCCATGGGTTATATTTATGAAGCGATAGATAGAGCTAAAGAAGCGATCATTAGTTCTTTTAATGAGAAAGATGACAAATATATGGATGTCCTAAAAATTGTGGATAAAAGATGGGAAAGCCAACTTCATCGACCTCTTCATGCCGCGGGTCACTATTTAAATCCCGAATATTTCTACTCAAATCTCACTATTGCAGAAGATGGAGAAATTATGGAGGGCTTATACAAGACAATGCAAAGACTGATTCCAAGTCATGAAGAGCAAGATAAAATTATTGACCAATTACCTCTATATAGAAATGCCGAAGGACTGTTTGGAATGGAGTTTGCAATTCGACATAGAAAAATTAAGTCCCCAGGTAAATTACACAATTTTCAAACAAATTTTTTTTTATTTTTCAACTTTTAAATATTTACTATCTTAACAGCTGAGTGGTGGCAATCTTATGGTGCTTCAACTCCAAACCTAAGAAGATTTGCCATAAAAGTGCTTAGCCTTACATGCAGTGCATCCGGTTGTGAGCGAAATTGGAGTTTTTTTGAACACGTAAGCTTTTAAAATTTATTATCATTTATCAATGATTTATATTTTATATATTAAAGATAACTTATTTATACGGTTACTGTTTATTGCAGATACATAGCAAAAAAAGAAACAGACTAGCTCAACAACGCTTGAATGATTTAGTATTTGTGAAGTACAATCGAGCATTGAGACGTCGATATGATGCACGTGATCGCATAGATCCAATTTCGTTGACAGATATTGATGATAGCAATGAATGGTTGATGGGAAGAATGGAAGAAGATAATGATGCTGAGGCTGAGCGGGAGGACTTGGTCTTTGATGATGAGTTATTGACTTGGGGCACAGTTGCTAGTGCCACTGGAGTTGAAGAAGAAATTTATCGCACACGATTATCGAAAGGAAAAAATGTGATTCCTACGGGTACAAAGACACTTGAGAAAAGGAGCATTTCGAAGATGAAAAGTCCTACTTCATTAGTCATTAGAGAGGCTACTACTCCATTAGTCATTAAAGAGGCTAATACTCCATTAGTACTCAGAAATGTTGATGATATCGATGAAGAGAAATTTGAAGACAACGAAGAAGAAGAAGATTATAATGATAGTGGAGAAGACGATGAAGACATAGTCTTTTCAGAGGATGAGTAGCCAGGTGAGTAATAGATTATTTAAATTTCAGAGTACTTTAATTATTTTATTTAAATTATACGTTAACCTAATTTTCTGATTGCACAAATAATATTATTTTTCAGGACTGATTTTCAAATGGCGCCTCTCGATCTTCTGACCGGAACACTTGATGTTGTTATTTGATTGTCACTTTGATCTTCTGGCTAGACTATTTGATGTTGCATATTTAATTCACGTTTTATTTGTATTATTGAACTTTAATTTGCTTATTACATTGCCCTTCTTTTTGTGAATCTAGTTGTTGGCCTAAATTGATGTGTCAGTTAGTTCAGTTTTCTGTTCTCGTAGTGCAAAGGTTGCTTGAATTGAAGAACCAACTTCAGTTCACATGCAAAGAATGACCAAACAACATACTTATATGACGACTATTCTGATATTTGTGTTTTTATGGACCGTCTTTATGGATTAGAACCTGTTTTTGTTTAATGAACTACATTTTTGTAGTATTTGGTTCAATTTCAAGAATTATAAAATTTGAGTGAATTGAGCGCCCAATTGACTCAATTTCAGAGAATTCTGCGCCCAATTGGCTCAATTTCAGCGAATTGGGCGCCCAATTGGCTCAATTTCAGCGAATTTGGCGCCCAATTGGCTCAAATTCAGCGAATTGGGCGCCCAATTGGCTCAAATTCATCGAATTGGGCGCCCAATTGGCTCAAATTCAGCGAATTGGGCGCCCAATTGGCTCAAATTCAGCGAATTGGGCGCCCAATTGGCTCAATTTCAGCGAATTGGGCGCCCAATTGGCTCAATTTCAGCGAATTGGACGCCCCATTCGCTCAATTTCAGCGAATTGGGCGCCCCATTCCCTCAATTTCAGCGAATTGAGCGCCCCATTCGCTCAATTTCAGCGAATTGGGCGCCCCATTCGCTCAATTTCAGCGAATTAGGCGCCCCATTCGCTCAATTTCTCTCCCCCCCCCATTATTGCGCCTCACGTGCCTCAGGCGCGCGTCTGCGCCTTGCGCCTAGGCTCCAGGGCCCCTTTGCGCCTCGGTGCGCCTTGCGCCTTTAACAACATAGGGTGGAATGGATCTGCACCCTAAGCGACGTCAGCGTCAACTAGGATCGCATGACAATGCGGTTAATCCAAACGGGGACACCATTACTTTTAGTCGGTTACTCTTCTCTCTTGCCTTTGTCCCGTCTCATCACATTATATTCAAAAAATGACCGACATCATTTTTGTCGCATACTTATGGCACGTGGTTGAGCAGGTGGACCCACACCTACCAACACCTCTGGCCCAACATTCTATTTTGGATTTGTTTCCGAGTATTTTTGTTGGCATTACCCTCCTTCCACTGCCACGCCTGATGGATCATTGCATCACATTACAAGCGATGTGACATCCGTATCTGTTCGACATTATCGATACAATCACGCACAGAGGGACGAGATTGAGACACTTGTGGGTGGCATGTTAGCCTCGGGTATAAATCACCCCAATGCTAGTCCGTTATCGAGCCCGGTTCTCTTGGTCGGCAAGAAAAAAGTAGTTGGCATTGTTGCATGAATTATCGAGAGCTCAGCAAGGTCACCATTCCAGATAAATATCTCATTCTGGTCATATATTAGCTACTTGATGAACTACGGGGGGCCTCCTACTTTTCTAAACTGGATCTCCACTCCAGCTATCATGGATTCGGGTGTGGCAGGATATCCCGAAGACGGCGTTCTACACGCATGATGAGCACTATGAGTTCATCATCATGCCTTTTGGCTTAATGAATATGCATGCCACTTTTTAGACGATCATGAATGATTTGTTTTGGTCGACCCTGCACAAATATATCTTTGTTTTCTTTGTTGACATCTTAGTTTACAACACCTCCTGCATCCTGGCAGGATCATCTTCATCATGTGCAGAGGCTCTAGGCACCTTTCAGGACCATACTTTTTTGGTGAACCCCAAGAAGTTCACTTTCAGTCAGACTGAGATTGGATACATATGGCACACGATGTTCGCGCTGGGAGTAGAGATGGATCGGGACAAGGTATTGACCGTCTTTCAGTAGCCCACACCCCGCGCTCTTCATGACTTTGGAGGCTTTCTGGGTCTCACTAGGCACTACATGTGGTTCATTAGAGATTATGACTGAATTGTCAGGCCCCTCTCTAGCATGTTGAAGAAATCATACACCGACTCATTCTAGTAAACCATAAGGCGGCCAAAACTTTCCAGACACTCCAACGAGCCATTAGTACCTCCTCGATCTTGACTCTGTTGGATTTCTCTCAGTCGTTTGTTGCGGAGTGTTGCCCATCAGGCATTGGAGTTGGAATTGTGTTGATGCAAGCGAGACAGCACATTGTCTACTTTAGCCGTATGTTTGTGGTCATTGTCCATCCCCGCTCTGCTTTTGAGTTTGATCTTATGGAGTTGGTACTTGCTTATGCGACATTGATGTTCCTACCTACTAGGCCGATGCTTCACGGTTTGGAAGGATCATCATAGCTTATGTTATCTCCTGAATCATAAGATTGGCACTCTAGGGCAACAGTTTTGGGTTGCAAAGCTATTGGGCTACGATTTCTCCACTGAATTCCGGTCCGGCTCCTCCAACTCTACAGCCTACTCCCATTCTCTGGCTATCTGCACCGCAGATTACTGGCTTAGACTGCTTAGTAACTATTTTGCAACCAATCTGGGAGGATGCAACTCTTATCCAGTGCGATGTTTAAAACTTAGTTTTAAACATTTGTTTTTCGTTATCAAATCAATCATACTCCTTGAAAACATGTCTATAGCACTTGTTTTTCTTCGTTTAAGGCATATTGTTGAACCCAAAAATGACCTCAACGGGAGTTCAAAACTGGGGTGCATCCAACACCTACTTCTCTCGAGCCTCGACCCTCGACTAGATTCAAAGGACCTAAGACTGACCCAAAGCCTCAGCAGGGAGGTCCCACCTCACACCCAGAAGATCTCTGAGAGCTTCCCCTCCAAAGCCAAAAGCTAGGCTAGGAGCTCCTCAGAAAGCACTGGAGATTGAAAGATAATGAAAGCTTGTCTTCTAAGGAGCCCTTATGGGTCTATTTATAGCCTTTTGCTGACCTGAGATTACTGGAATACCCTTAGTTGATCCGCCAATAGCCAAATCTCGTTGTTTATCCTGAGGGTACAGGGGTAATTTTACCTGAGGGTAAATAGGTCATTTTACCTTGGGCCCTGGACCCCACTCGGCGAGAACTCTGAGCCGAGAGCCTTCCTGTTCAGAGTTTGGCGCAAGCGATCTCCCCTGCTTATGGGCGAGAGCTCCTCCAAGGAAGCGATCTCCCCTGCTCTCGAGCGAGAGCTCCCCCAAGGGTGGGAGCTTGGCGCAAGCGCAAGCGTTCCCGCCCACTCATGGGCGGGAAATTCTTCAGGGCGGGAGCTCCACTGGCTCGCCCAATCCTGACCGTTGGTGTCTCCGGGTCCGACTCAGCGAATATGGGGTTGTACACAATCCCCGCTCTTTTTGAGCTAGCTCTGCGCTCGAAAAGACACGTCCAACCCGTAAATATTCGCTGAGCACGTGTTAACATCAGAGAATCTTTTGGTGGGCCGTACCGTGGCTATATATACATGTGCTGATAGACGGCCATAGATCCGCCCCCGAATCGTCTCTCCTTGTCTGAGTTCTCGCTTCCTTCGGCGATGCGTTCCAAGCGTGTTGACAAGCCGCTTCCGCAGTATCTTCAAGACCGTATCGATGCGGCCCAGGCGCGAGCCAAGGCTAACTGCGCCTGGGTTGCCCCTTGGCTGGCGAGAGAGTCGTCAGCCGCTAAGCCCTCTTAGCTAAAGAAGAAAAAGAGAGAAAAGAAGAGGGCGAAGGTGGTCCAGCGAGACCTGTCTCACGAGAACAGGAGCTCGCCTACCCCGACCCCAAGCCGTGCGGATGATCCCTCTCCGCAGATGGTATGTCTCTCGACTCGCTAATCATTGAAACCACTAGCTGTTTACGCGGGAGGATTTGCAGCCGACGCGATACTTCTAGCAGGAAACGGCCCCTGACGACATCAGGACCCCGCAGGAGCCCTTGGACTCATCATCTCGTCCTCCTGAGAATCAACTGCGGGTCTCGGAGGTCGCTCCTTCGCCTAACTCCCCGAGAACTGCAGGTATCTTTTCCGCTCTCACTCCTAACTCAGTCTCAGATTGCTGAATTGACTTCCCGCAGCACCAGCTTCCGCCAACCGGGTCTCGCCACCCGGGAAAACAAAGTAGGGGTCGCTAATCGGCTTCCCCTGCGGTTGATTCTACTGTACCGGCGGGAGGAGTGGCTGTCGAATCTTCCGCAGCTCCCCAGGATGTCAGCCATCCCGCGGGAGAGGACAACTCCCCCTGCTTCCGGCCAAGCCGGGATCACCACTCGCAAAGTCTTCCCCCCGGGAAAAGGAAAGCCGCTCCACCTCCTCTTTGGAACTGAGGGGGGGGGGGGGGGGGGGGCTGGGTCTTCTCGCCTGCCGTCGGTCGGTGGTTCTCGCCATACTTCAGGTATGCGGTATGTTTATCATAATTATCGCTTAGCTCTCGCCATGACCGGGGAAATCTTTTGTCAGGGGATCCGGACTCGCGGTCGGGAGCTGACGCAGAGGAAGAAGATGAAGAAGACGACGAAGACAGAGAGGGGGAGGACGGCGAGAGCTCCCCCTTCCCTTCATCTGACGAGATGGAGGAAATCTTGACCAGTGTCGGGAACGTTAGATGGCAGGAGAAGAGGGTTGTCGCCGTCCTGTCAAAGCTTATACGGCGGGAGCGGGCCCATGACTCCGCGGCGAGAGAGTTCCGCCAATCGGTGGAGAAGAGGCTGGAGGCTCTGGAGCGAGACTATTTCATAGGCGAGACGGATCGGCAAGGAGGGCCTACCTCCGGGTCTTCTCCCGAAAGGTGTATTGCGCGGATCCGAGACCTGTCCCGCCAGATCAACCTGGGATGCACCGTCCTATCGTCCTATTTCAACCCGCAGGCGCCACCGAGGGCTAGGCAGCGAGAACGAGGACGATGGCGGTGGGAACCTTATTGATTCGCGAAGTCTCATCCTTTCTTACCCCCCGACCTTCCCTTTCCCCCTTGTACCCTGTTGCTTTCTTTTTCTTTTTCTTTATCTTTATCGGTCTTGTTAACTCCTAACTTTGATATTATTATTATTATTTTTTATTCGGCTCTCGTTCGGCGAGAGTAACCCCTGCTTCCGCTCATTTTACTTGTCGCGTGTCATCTCAAAATGTTTGCGCTAATCAGATTTGTCGGCCAGTCGTTGTCAATCTTGGGCGGGAAACCGAGACGCCGCCGACTTAGGGCGTGACGGCTGTACCCCGCCGCCTTTTTGAGAATAGTCATGATGATCACGGTTTTCTATAAATAGGGAAGTCCACCCACCGTATTTATTTCTCTGATCCGAAACCCTTGCTTTTCTTTCTCGTTGCTTTCGCGGTTTACCGAGAGCTCCTGCTTGCTTCCGCTTCTTCCTCCCGTTCTCGCTTAGCTCTCGCTCTCGCCTTTCTTCTGAAGATCTCGCCCTCATCCTCACAAGCACGATGCCGGGCGGAAGCGAGGGACGCTCCAATTGCGCGGAAGCCTTCCAGAAGCATCAGTTCCCCTCTTGTAGCCTAACCATGGAGGAGTTCCAACTGATCCAGACCCGTTATGTTCCCGCCGGCTTCACCGCACGAAACCCCGACAACCGCGACAGGGTGAACAGTGCGGGGGAGGGGGAGCTCGCCATCCCCTCGAGCACTTCGAGGTGGGCTTCCGCCTCCCCCTCTGACCAGAGATGCGTCATGACCTCCGGTACTATGGAGTGGTTCCCGCGCAGTTGAATCCTAACTCGGTCGCTATCCTTGTGGCGTTCATCTGCTATATGCGATCCGAGAGGATCGAGTTCAGCCTCCCTATCTTTCGGAAGCTGTTTACCTTCCGCGCCAAGGGAGGGGTGGTCTTCTTTTCGGGGCAGCTGCTCAAGACCACCGGTCTCGCCAACAAGCACCATCACTGGGGAGAGAAGTTCGTCTTCGTTTCCGGCGATTTCGGGAACGTTCCTCTCGCGCCCATTCAGTATGAGGACGCCGCTTACAAGCCGCCCTCCTTGGGCTCGCGCGAGAGCACCCTCCTTGAGTTCTTCGGAACCAAGGATTTCGACGTCCAGTTCCTCCGGCGGGGCGTCGATTCGCTTCTCCCCGTGCCTCCGGGCGAAGGTACGGTCTCGCCTTTGACTCGCTATTCCCCCCCTTTTTTAAGATTAGGGCTGAGTGTTATCGCCTCTGCAGGAGAGCGCGAGATCCCCCTGCGCCCACCCTTTGACGAGGCTCATGCTGCCGAGAGCCAAACCGTGAGAGATCCGCTGGCTCTTGATGAGGATTTTTATAGTTTTAAAAATGTATCCAAACTATAATCTCAAATAGGCAAGCGTACCTATCGAAATATAGTATAGGAAATGTCGTATTAGACTAGGGGCCTGTTGAGTACTCCTACTCACGCAAATTAATATTATTTTATCGGCAAATAAAATGAGTGAATTAAAACTATAATTGACAAATAAACTAAAAGGAAGCACTTGATCTAGACTTACTTTGAAATGAAATAAATTTATCTTAAAGGCAAACTTCTAGATTATCCGCTTCGACCGTAGAGGTTCCTAAAATACGAAAACGTCTCTCTCGAGAATACGCTCTCAACTAAGCTTAGGTTGATCGATTAAGATCTCTCGGCCAGTCGAAACCCCTAAGCCTGCTTTAGGAGGTGAACCCCTCTATTGGATTTCACTCCAATCTGGAAGAGTCATGTCGTCCTCTCTCGAGGATTGCAATCAACTCCTTTTATCTGTGAGTGATCTCCCCGTATCCGCAACCTCTCGGTCATTTAGGATACGGATCTTAGATCGTAATCAAAGCTAATAAATCAAAGCTAACTCGAAACGATAAGAAAAGAGTTTGACAAAAATAAGTATTTTATTATATTGAAAAGCTTGTCATGATCAAGTGGAAATGAAAATAGGGATACATAGAAAGAAAATAAAAAGGGCTAGAATTAAAGCCTAAACTATGAAATTGAAAAGTACATAAACAAAATGCATAAAAACAGGAAAATAATCTACTGAAGCTACTCCTAAATTGGCCTCCTCCCTCCTCAGCTCTTGAAATCATCTGGAATTTATAGGAAAAACTTCTGGAAGGTCACGCCCTAGGTCACGCCCGTGACCCAGGGCGTGTCAGGCTCGGAACCGCCGTCTTGAAAGCCCGGGAACGTTGGAGGAGAAACCGCCAAAATATGTTAGATGGCGGGTCACGCCCCTAGGTCACGCCCGTGACCTAGGGCGTGTCAGTTCTGTTTCTGGAAAATCGCGGGAAGCTGAAAACGGCGGGAGTAAATTGTTGTTGATGAAGGCGTCACGCCCTATGGTCACGCCCGTGACCATGACGTGTCAGGCTGCAACGGAAATGGGGTGGCAACGGCAGGAACGGCTGTACTTATTTACTGTAAACGCACGCGACACGCCTTTGGTCACGCTCGTGACCTTTGGGTCACGGGCGTGTACTTGACTGTTCGACGTTCTTCGCTCGACGAATTGAGCTCTTGGTCACGCCTTCTGGTCATGCCCGTTACCCATAGGTCACGCCCGTGACCAGGGGCGTGTAGCTTTAAACTGCTGTGTCCCGTTCTCTGGGCTCCTCTGTGGGTCACGGCCAAATGTCACGCCCGTGACCTGAAGGTCACGCCCGTGACATGGCCGTGAATAGGTGATTTTTCCAGGATTGCTTTGTCTGTTCTGCTGATCAGTCTAGCCTGCTCCAATTTGTTATCTACAGCACAAATAAAATAGAAATAAGAAAACAAAGTATTTTAACACAAATATTAAAATAAACTAAATAACTATTATAATTTATTAAATAAAAACTATATAAAAATAACTATAAATAAATACTTATCAAATACCCTCATACTTAATCTTTTGCTATTCCAGAGCAAACTATGAGAGTACTTATAAGAAATTAAAATAATTTTTTAATTAAACTAAAAATTTATTAAATCAAAAGAAAGTTAAAAATTAGCTTAAGTGATTCAAATTTTTAAGTCCTAAAATATGAAAATAAAATGAGAAAAGATAAATATTTAGCAAATTTTCTTTAATAAAATAATTAGATCTCAAATTTAAGTAGTTAGGAAACAAAGTTAGATTAAAAATTATAAACATTTCTTTCACTAAAAAAAGATTTCGAGAAAAATTCAAACTACTATTTATGCTCTCTTACAATTTTAATTTAAAACTAAAACAATTATATTGGGTTTTGGGTTTGGAAAAAGGAACTTGTAGAGATCTTAGATTTGGGGTGATGAATTTTATCCTCTTACCCCGCACAATTTTTTTCTTTTTTGATGATTTTTTTTCTTTTTTTTTTCTCTTCTAACAAAATTGCTTAGGAGTAATGAATTTTATCCTCTTACTCCTTTTTTTGGGTTGCATATGTGTACCAAGGAATATTTAATTCTCATGACATATGCTCTAACCAAAAATAAAAACTTGCATATGTGTACCAGAGAATAATGAATTTTATCCTCTTATCCCCGTGACATATCATCTAACAAGAAAAATTAAAAAAAGGGAAGGCTAAACAATATTTAGATTAAATTTAAATTATTAGAGAACAAATATAGTAAATTAAAATTTCTTAAGAATCTTAAAGTTCATAGTGGAGATAATTACAATCTAAAAATTGTTAAAATAAGCACTATAAAATTGAAACTAATTAAAATAAAAGAAAAAAAGGCTAAATAAATTTCTTTAAACAAATTTACTTCATAAATTTATTTCTTAAAATAAAATCACCTAAAAATTAAGTTTAACTAACTTTGATGAAATAAAAGTTTAGAAAATCAAAAATTATAAAAAGTCTTATAAATAAACTCAAAGTAAACTCCTAAAAATCACAAAAATTAAGTGGGTTTATTAATTTGTTTTTTTTCTTGTTCTATATATTTTTTGTATTTTTGATAAAAGAATTTTTTAAAATTTTTTTTTAAAGACTTTTCATTTTTTTTGGATTTTTAAATAAAAATAGTAAATAAGAATTCACCCCCATACTTAAAAATAAACATTGTCCCCAATGTTTATAAGTCAAGTAGGAGGGGGAAAGAAAAACAGTTTGTGAAAAGTTAGAAAAAGAAAAATGCATAGAAATTAAAAGATAAGCAAGGGGTGTCTCCCAAGAGCGCTTTTCTTTTTCCCGTCTTTAAGCTAGACGGTTCTGGTTAGGAGAAAGGAAAATAAAAATTGAAATGAACGGGTAACTCCCTCAATTCTCGCTTTGGCGAAGATGCCAAAGTCGCACGCCCGGCTAATGCTCCGCTTGCTTCTTGATTTTCCTTCTTGCAGTTGACTTGAAAATTTAGATTCAAATCACCTAACCATACCTGAGGTGATTTGAATCTTTCTAGATGAGCGGCAAATGGGTCGGGGACAACATTTGATTGCAACGGCTCATCTTCTTCCTGAAACTTGTTAGGGAAAGAAAAATCAAAAAGAAGTGCGTCAGAAAAATCTTCGCAAGGAGGAGACTTTTGCGAAGTTATAAGATTAGGCTCGGGTTGTTTATTTTTTAAAATTAAGTTTTCGTCCGAAAATTTATATAAAACAAAATTGTCGGAAGCATCATGTGCATAAATTTGCGCTCCTAGAAAATCATAAATTGTGCAAGGAGATTCATTAATAGGAGGAAAATTGGGAGTAGTAGAAGGAGAAACCAGTTTTTTTTCTAGTTCACCCGGTGTGCCCATAACTTTAAAATATTCTTGATATAATAATTCTTCCTCTTCTTCTGAATAAGTCACCAAGGGGGCACATGAAGATTCATGTTTCGTACTAGGTGAACTATTTGGAGGGGGTGAAGAATCATTAGAACAAGAAATAATTTCTTCTAAATTTTGGGGAGAATCAACAATGAATTGCGTAAAGTCCCCAAAATTAGAAGAAAGCAATTGTGGTGTGCTAAAAGAAGAATAAAAATTACGATCTAAATAATTGTTCTCATAACTCGGAAAGTTTTCTGGTTGATCTTGCGAACAAGGAAAACAAATGTCCGAGGTAGAAGGAAAATTATTTAAATCACAATAAGTATTCTCGTTTAAATTCAAAAAATTACTTTCATGGAAATTAAAGGAATTGGGAAAATTATTTTCATGAAAATTGGAAAAAGAATTATCATAAAAGTGAGAATAGTTATTTTCATAATTATATTCAATTTTATTTTCATAAGGGAGCTGTGAATTATAATTATAAAGATAACAATACTCACTTCGATGTGAACCACCACAATAATAACAAACACTTTGACGCTGTTTTGCGGCTTTCAAAAGATCTAATTGATTTTGAAGTCTGGCAATTTTAGCGCCAACTGAGATAACATTTTTTTTAATGTAAAAAGAAAATAAAACAACATTTACCTAATGGAAGTGAATGAAAAAGAAAATCAAAAGGAGAATTGGGGTAGAGAAAGAGAATGATAAAAGTAATAAAATTTGCGCTTTCTAAATATCAACAAAAAGAGTTCCCCGGCAACGGCGCTAAAAACTTGTTGAGGATTTTTATAGTTTTAAAAATGTATCCAAACTATAATCTCAAATAGGCAAGCGTACATATCGAAATATAGTATAAGAAATGTCGTATTAGACTCGGGGCCTGTTGAGTACTACTACTCACGCAAATTAATATTATTTTATCCGCAAATAAAATGAGTGAATTAAAACTATAATTGGCAAATAAACTAAAAGAAAGCACTTGATCTAGACTTACTTTGAAATGAAATAAACTTATTTTAAAGGCAAACTTCTAGATTATCCGCTTCGACCGTGGAGGTTCCTAAAATACAAAAACGCCTCTCTCGAGAATACGATCTCAACTAAGCTTAGGTTGATCGATTAAGACCTCTCGGCCAGTCGAAACCCCTAAGCCTGCTTTAGGAGGTGAACCCCTCTACTGGATTTCACTCCAATACGGAAGAGTCATGTCGTCCTCTCTCGAGGATTGCAATCAACTCCTTTTGTCTTTGAGTGATCTTCCCGTATCCGCAACCTCTCGGTCATTTAGGATACGGATCTTAGATCGGAATCAAAGCTAATAAATCAAAGCTAACTCGAAATGATAAGAAAAGAGTTTGACAAAAAGAAGTATTTTATTATATCGAAAAGCTTGTCATGATCAAGTGAAAATGAAAATAGGGATACATAGAAAGAAAATAAAAGGGGCTAGAATTAAAGCCTAAACTATGAAATTGAAAAGTACATAAACAAAATGCATAAAAACAGGAAAATAATCTACTGAAGCTACTCCTAGATTGACCTCCTCCTCCCTCCTCAGCTCTTGAAATCATCTGGAATTTATAGGAAAAACTTCTGGAAGGTCACGCCCTGGGTCACGCCCGTGACCCAGGGCGTGTCAGGCTCGGAACCGCCGTCTTGAAAGCCCGGGAACGTTGGAGGAGAAACCGCCAAAATATGTTAGATGGCGGGTCACGCCCCTAGGTCACGCCCCTAGGTCGCGCCCGTGACCTAGGGCGTGTCAGTTCTGTTTCTAGAAAACCGCGGGAAGCTGAAAACGGCGGGAGTAAATTGTTGTTGATGAAGGCGTCACGCCCTATGGTCACGCCCGTGACCATGGCGTGTCAGGCTGCAACGGAAATGGGGTGGCAACGACAGGAACGACTGTACTTATTTGCTGTAAACGCACGCGACACGCCTTTGGTCACGCCCGTGACCTTTGGGTCACGGGCGTGTACTTGACTGTTCGACGTTCTTCGCTCGACGAATTGAGCCCTTGGTTACGCCTTCTGGTCTCGTCCGTTACCCATAGGTCACGCCCGTGACCAGGGGCGTGTAGCTTTAAACTGCTGTGTCCCGTTCTCTAGGCTCCTCTGTGGGTCACGGCCAAATGACACGCCCGTGACCTACGCCCGTGACATGGCCGTGAAAAGGTGATTTTTCCAGGATTGCTTTGTCTGTTCTGCTGATCAGCCTAGCCTGCTCCAATTTGTTATCTGCAGCACAAATAAAATAGAAATAAGAAAACAAAGCATTTTAACACAAATATTAAAATAAACTAAATAAACTATTATAATTTATTAAATAAAAACTATATAAAAATAACTATAAATAAAGACTTATCAGCTCTCGCGAAGTCCGCGGCTCAAGCTTGCCGGGACGAGCCGGCCCCGCTTCCTTCGACCGGCGCCGAGACGCGAAAGCCCGACGCCCCTTCGCCTCCCGCGCTTAAGAGGCCCAAAATAACCGCTGCCGAGAAGGGTAAAGCCGTAGCGGTTCCGCCGTCCCGACCTCCCGCTTCAGGCCGCTCCTTTGAAGAGATCTTGCAGGCCGCCAGCGAGATTGCTGTTACCGGGGGTGGCGTCGCGGCACCTGCCGAGAACCCCCCGGCCCCCGGTGGGGCAGATGGCGAGGGAGTCTCCGCCGAGACCTCCGCTCAGTCTCCGCCTGGAGAGGTGCCGCGGGGTCATCGAAATTTTGGTCTCGGCTCGAAGTGCCTTGATGCGGAAAATAAACCGCTGCTTCAGTGGGACCCCGATATCAACAGGGTCTCAATCTCGTCTCTTCTACCCAGCTGGGCGGAGCGAGAGGAAGTCACCAGCGAGGCCTTCTCCTTGGGCTACAACCTTTACAGCCGGGAGAACGCCAACATCTATGATAAAATGACCACCAGGTTCCTGGCCTACGACTCCACCCGGGCCCTGATGCGCGGGATCGAGCTTGCGCATTTGTGCGCACGTCGTAGTATCACCATCGACCGCAACTTCCAAGATATGGTCAAGGCCAGGGAGGAGGCGGTGGCTCAGGCGGCTGCCTTGAAGAAAGAGCTGGCAGATGCTAAGCAACTGCTGTCTTCGCGCCCGGCAAAAGAGGTAAGCGAGACCTTTCGCGGAACCCGCTCTCGCCACTGTAGATTTCAACCTTTTTCCTTTCATGCTAACCTCTCGCTATGCAGGATTCCGCTCAGGCCGTGGCGCTTTGCGCGGAGCTAGCCCAGACGTGATACGAGAACGTCCTGCTGAGGGACCAGCTCTGGCGCATGGAGGCGACTGCGCCCCCTCCTCCTTCACTGGACGAAAGGTTGAAGAGCCGCCACTATTCAGTCTACGACATCGACAAGCTCTTTCAGGCCAACGCTCAAGCTACAGTAAAGCTGACCCTGGAGACGCTGCGAGACGTAGGTTGCTTGGACGGGAGAGGCAAGTCCATCATCGCTCATCAGCTCATCCCTTGGCTCTTCGAGCCCGTCCCGAAGCCCCCAGACGCGCCTGATTCCCCGCCATCGGATGTCCCGAAATCCCCTGTCGCAGGTGGCGAGACATCCGGGGAGGGCTCAGGCGAGAGCTCTCGCGGGAGTTCAAACGAGAGCTCGGAGGGGTACAACGCGTCTCCCTAAAGGGCCACCCTTTCTTCTCTTTTGGTTGTACTGAGCGAGATGCTCTAGATTTGTAATTACATTATGTAAATACATTGTAAATATTCTGTTCGTCATTTTTCTTTTTATTGTAAATGTGTTTGATACAACTGTTAAGGCCGAGTGCTTCTCAAACATGCTTTCGCCGAGGCCCTTGGCCCCCCAAGGGTAGTCTCCCTTAGCGATGGATAGGCGGGAATCTGTCGAAAGAGCCCAAGGCTTACACTTCTCGTTTCCGCGCTCTGCCGAGAACCGTCTGCCGGGAACATTGCTCGTAGACCCTATAAGGCGAGTCCGTCTCTCTTTACCTTGCGCAAACTGTTCGAAGCTTTCGCCTAACACTTCCCACTAACCAAGGATACTGTCAGGAGCCTTCCTACCGAGAACTTCCTTCGGCGATATCTCCCTGACGGGGACCTCCCCGCCGAGATCTCATCTGGCCGAGACCCCTCCTGCCTGAAGGGATCCTACCTCTTTTCATTTCGTGTTCCGGGTGCGTTTCTTGCCCTGCTCAGAGCGTCCGAGTCGAAGTGTCTCCTAGGATCAAAAACTCCCCTCCCACGGGCGAGCCTTCGGGCCTGCCAGCTAACGAGAGCCTGCACAGCGGGTCTACCTGGGGTCGAGCCGAGCTCGGGGCGCCGATGAAGTTTCCTCAAACCAAACCTATCTCCCACAGGCGAGCCTTCGGACCTGCCAGCTAGATGAGAGCCTGCGCAGCGGGTCTACCTGGAGCCGAGCCAAGATTGGGGTGCCGATGAAGTTTCCTCAAACCAATCTTATCCCCCACAGGCGAGCCTTCGGACCTGCAAGCTAGATGAGAGCCTGCGCAGCGGGTCTACCTGGGGCCGAGCCAAGCTCGGGGTGCCGATGAAGTTTCCTCAAACCAATCCTATCCCCCACAGGCGAGCCTTCGGACCTGCCAGCTAGATGAGAGCCTGCGCAGCGGGTCTACCTGGGGCCGAGCCAAGCTCGAGGTGCCGATGAAGTTTCCACTAACCAAACCTATCCCCCACAGGCGAGCCTTTGGACCTGCCAGCTAGATGAGAGCCTGCGCAGCGGGTCTACCTGGTGCCGAGCCAAGCTCGGGGTGCCGATGAAGTTTCCACAAACCAAACCTATCCCCCACAGGCGAGCCTTCGGACCTGCCAGCTAGATGAGAGCCTGCGCAGCGGGTCTACCTGGGGTCGAGCCAAGCTCGGGGTGCCGATGAAGTTTCCTCAAACCAATCATATCCCCCACAGGCGAGCCTTCGGACCTGCCAGCTAGATGAGAGCCTGCGCTGCGGGTCTACCTGGGGCCGAGCCAAGCTCGGGGTGCCGATGAAGTTTCCTCAAATCAATCCTATCCCCCACAGGCGAGCCTTCGGACCTGCCAGCTAGATGAGAGCCTGCGCAGCGGTTCTACCTGGGGCCGAGCCGAGATCGGGGTGCCGATGAAGTTTCCTCATACCAATCCTATCCCCCACAGGCGAGCCTTCGGACCTGCCAGCTAGATGAGAGCCTGCGCAGCGGGTCTACCTGGGGCTGAGCCGAGATCGGGGTGCCGATGAAGTTTCCTCATACCAATCCTATCCCCCACAGGCGAGCCTTCGGACTTGCCAGCTAGATGAGAGCCTGCGCAGCGGGTCTACCTGGGGCCGAGCCAAGCTCGGGGTGCCGATGAAGTTTCCTCAAACCAATCCTATCCCCCACAGGCGAGCCTTCGACCTGCCAGCTAGATGAAAGTCTGCGCAGCGGGTCTACCTGGGCCGAGCCAAGCTCGGGGTGCCGATGAAGTTTCCTCAAACCAATCATATCCCCCACAGGCGAGCCTTCAGACCTTCCAGCTAGATGAGAGCCTGCGCAGCGGGTCTACCTGGGGCCGAGCCGAGCTCGGAGTGCCGATGAAGTTTCACAAACAAAACCTATCTCCCACAGGCGAGCCTTCGAATCTGCCAGCTAGATGAGAGCCTGCGCAGCGGGTCTACCTGGGGTCGAGCCCAGCTCGGGGTGCCGATAAAGTTTCCTCAAACCAATCCTATCCCCCACAGGCGAGCCTTCGGACCTGCCAGCTAGGTGAGAGCCTGCGCAGCGGGTCTACCTGGGGCCGAGCCGAGCTCGGGGTGCCGATGAAGTTTCCTCAAACCAAACCTATCCCCCACAGGCGAGCCTTCAGACCTGCCAGCTAGATGAGAGCCTGCGCAGCGGGTCTACCTGGGGCCGAGCCGAGCTCGGGGTGTTGCAAAACACACAATTACATCCTATCATAAAAAATTTGCAATAGGCAAGAGAAAAACAAGTCAATTGATGTAGTATAACAAGCTTGATTTTGAATACATGGTTACATCCTCCCCATTTCACGGGTAGAAGCGTTTTAGGTCATCGCCGCTCCAGGTGTGGCTTAAGGCCCTCCCCTCTACGTCCTGGAGGTAGTAACCTCCTGTTCCAAGGACTTCCTTCACTACGTAAGGTCCTTCCCAGTTCGGGTTGAGCTTACCCACGGGAGCCGACCTTCCTGCCGCGTCGACCTTTCTCGGCACCAGATCTCCTTCGGCAAACTGCTTGACCCTGACATGCTTATCGAAATACTTGGCCATCCGCCGCTTGATCTCTTCTTGCCTGATGGCCGCCACGTCCCGTAACTCTTCCGCCATGTCTAGCGAGAGGCGTAACCCCTCCTCATTCTCCAACCTCCACGTCTCGTCTCCTTCGCCCGCGGCTGTGACCCGCAGGGACCGAACCTCGAACTCCACTGGTAGGACCGCCTCACACCCGTGAGAGAGCTTGAAGGGGGTCTCACCGGTGGCTGTGTTTGGAGTTGTTCGCAAGGCCCACAGGACTGAGGGGAGCTGCTCCACCCAATTTCCTCTCAAGTTCTCTACTTTTTTTCTTGAGTAGGTTCACAATAATCTTGTTTGCCGCCTCCACCTGGCCGGTTCTCCGGGGGTGGTGGACAGAGACAAATCTGAGATCTATCCCCAGCTGGGCGCAGAATCTGTTGAACGCTTCACTGGTAAACTGGGGACTGTTATCTGTCACTATCGCTTGAGGCAGCCCGTGCCTGCATATGATCTCCCCCCAGACGAAGTTCCTTATGACTTGCGAGGTGACCTTGGCCAAGGCCTTAACCTCCAGCCACTTTGAGAAGTAATCGACCATGACCAAGAGGAATCTCCTCTGCCCACTAGCCGGAGGAAAAGACCCAACTAAATCCATCCCCCAGATAGCGAACGGCCACGGTGCCGCGATGCTTCGTAGCCTTTGAGCTGCCAAGAGCTGGAGGGGGGCGCAGAGCTGGCACTTTTGACACCTCCTTGCAAACTCCGCGGTCTCCTTCCTTAGAGTGGGCCAGAAGTACCCCTGCCTGACCACCCTTGCCTCCAACATCCTACCTCCAGAATGACTGCCGCACTCGCCCGAGTGCACCTCTCCCAAGATCCTTGGGATCTCTTCTTCGGTTACACATCTTGCCAGGAGCCCTGACAACATCTTACGATGCAACCCCCCTTCTATCATCAGGTAATGAGCTGCCTTGCGCCTGAAACTCTTTGCATCTTTAACCTCCTTTGTCAGTCTGCCTGTGGTCAGGAAGGTCACCCACGAGTCCACCCACGAGGATCGCCGACCTACCTCCATCAACTCCCCTTCCTCAATTGCGGGCCGAAAAAGTTCAATCAGGGTCCCTCCTCCCCGAGGTCCAAACTTCGTCAATCGATCGACGGCCGCACTCTCCTCCCTGGGGACATGTTGGATTGAGAATGACCGGAACCCACCGATGATCGCCCTTACCTTGGATAGGTATTTTATGAGTGTAGGTTCCCGAGCTTCAAACTCTTCTCGGATCTGCGATGCTACTACCATTGAGTCAGTGAAGGCCTCCACATCCTGGATCTCAAGCTCCTTTGCCAAACGAAGGCCGGCGATCACGGCCTCATACTCTGCTTGGTTGTTGGTCACCGGAAAGTGATAAGCCACCACCTGCTCTATTGCGACTCCCTGGGGGCTTATCAGCACGACTCCTCCCCCGAGGGAATGTCTTCCCGAGGTCCCATCAACCATCATCTTTCATGCTTCCTGCGGCTGCTGCTCTCACTCCTCGACTTCAACAACATAGTCCGCCAGAAAGTCTGCCACCGCTTGCGCCTTAATGGAGAGTCTCGGAACAAAAGAGATGTTGAACTCGCTTAGTTTAATGGACCACTTGGCAAGTCTTCCCGAGTGCTCTACCCCTTCAAAGATCTTGCGAAGTGGATGGTCGGTCACCACCCTAATCGAGTGTGCTTGAAAATACGGCCGGAGTTTCCTTGCAGAGACGACCAAAGCGTAAGCCAAATTTTCAAGGATGGGGTAGCGGAGCTCTGCCTTCTTCAAGATCCGGCTGACATAGTAGATGGGCAGCTGCTTCTTTCCTTCTTCCCTTACTAGGACGGAGCTCATCGCCTCAGCTCTGACTCCAAGGTATAAGGTCAGGTCCTCCCCTTCTTTTGGGCTCTGAAGCAGAGGAGCCTGAGAGAGCTGTCTCTTCATCCCTTGGAAGGCTTCTTCGCACTCGGCGGTCCACTCAAACCTTTGGTTCCCTCGCAGCACCTTGAAGAATGAAGAACACTTGTCTCCTGACCTGGAGAGGAACCTGCGTAGCCCAGCCAATCTGCCTGTCAAGCACTGGACCTCCTCTGCATCGCGAGGTGATTCGAAATCTAGGATGACCTTCACCTTGTCCGGGTTGGGCTCTACCCCTGCCGGAGTCAAGAGATACCCAAGGAACTTCTCGCGGCTGGCCCCGAAGACACACTTCAAGGGGTTCAGCCTCATCTTGAATCTCCGCAGGGTGGCGAACGTCTCTTCTAGATCTTTCAGGTGCGAATCCACGCACCTGCTCTTGATCATCAGGTCGTCGACATAGACCTCCAAGTTTCTCCCCCTTTGATCTCGGAAGACCCGATCCATCATGCGTTGATATGTAGCCCCTGCGTTCTTCAACCCAAAGGGCATCATTTTATAACTGAAGCATCCCTCTCTCGTGATGAAGGAAACATCCTTGACATCGGGAGGGTGCATCAGGATCTGGTGATATCCTGAAAAAGCATCCAAAAAGCTCATAATAAAAAAACCGACGTCTGAATCAACCATCGCGTCGATCCGAGGCAGGGGGTAGCAATCCTTAGGGCATGATTTATTTAACAAAGAGAAATTGATACACATTCGCCACTTCTCACCCCCTTTCTTAACCATTATAACATTGGAGATCCAGCCTGGATACTGGATCTCTGAGATGAAGCCGGCCTCTAGGAGCTTCCTGACCTCTTCACGGATGGGTTCCTCCCGCTTGGTGGCGATGACTCTCATTTTTTGGCGTATCGGTCGGGTGCGGGGGTCCAGGTTCAGGCGGTGGCAGACCACGTCCGCTTCGATGCCCGACATGTCTGCCGCGCTCCAAGCGAAGATGTCGATGTTGCTTTGAATGCAGGCCCGCACTCGCTCCCGGTCCTCGGGACTCAAGCCTCCGCTGACCCACACCCTCTGCTCCCGTTGTCCACCAGTATCCTCGAGACCGTGAAATTCTCCACTACCGTCTGGATCACCAGGGCGTCACAGAACGGATCTTCATAGTCCGGCATGTCTGCTGACGAGAAGGTGATCTTCTCCTCTGGTGGGGGAGCCTGGTAGGTAGAGGCGACCCCCCTTCGGTACATGGTTTGAAGGCTCCCCTTGCGGGTTGCCTCGATCCCCACTCCTCCGTGGATCACCCCGATCCCTCCCCGGGTCCCCACGTCTACCCGGTCCTCACATCTATCTTCTCCCTCCCCCTGCTGCACTTCCACGATCCTAACCGGCGGATCCTGCCTTCCTGCTCTCCTTGCCTCTCTCATCTCTAAGAACTCAGGGCAGGTGGCCGTCGCGTGACCTTCCTCCTGGTGGAAGTCACAAAAGAGCAACGCCGCCCTGCCCCTTGCTCCTTCTCTGCCTCCCCTTTTCCCAGCTCCTCGAACTCCTCTCCTTGCTCCTCCTCCTCTGCCCATCTCCATGGCCTCTTGCGGCGGCGGGAGGTGGCCCCTTGGCCCCTGTCTCCATGCCGGTTGGTCAAACCTCCAGGGTTCTCGTAAGTTATCTCTTCCCTGGTAGCCTCCTCCTTGGCCCTGGGGGCGACCCTCCTGGGGTCTCCAATCCAACCGGTTGTTCGGCTCTCGGGCCCCCCATCCCTGCTGCTGCCCCTGCCCTCGGGGTTCTTCCCTCCTTCTTTCTTCTCTTTGCTCCCTCTGCTCCCTCGGCTCCTTCTTCCTTCCCGCTGCAGGCTCCTTCACATCATCTTCCGCCAACCTGGCCAACTTCCTGGCGAACGCCGGATTTGCCCTCTCGAAGTCTATCTCTTTCGCCGCCCTCTCCATGAGCTTCTCAAAGGAGAGGGGGGGGGGACTCTCTTCAACTCCATACTGAAGAATCTCAGCCTCAGCCCCAGGGTGAAGGCGAGCATCAGCGCGTACCCTGGGACCTCCTGGATCAGGAGGATCTCTTCCTGAAACCGATCAACGTAATGACTCAGTGTCTCATCCTGCTTCTGCCTCACTGCAAACAGGCACTCCGCCTCCTTCCGCTTCTTTGATGTTGAGAACCTCAACAGGAAACTTCTTCGCAGATCTTCAAAACAATAGATCGACCTTGCTGGCAACTGGTGGAGCCAGTCCCGAGCCTTCTCCTTCAACGTGATGGCAAATAGCCGACACTTGAAGACATCCGTCATCTGCCTTATCGAAACGATATCTTCAAACCATTACACGTGTTGTACATGATCATCTTTCCCTGAGTAGTAGGACATCTCGGGCTCCCGAAACCCCTCCGGCACCGGAGCCGAGATGATGAGCTCGCTGAAATGGCTCTCGCCTCCTGCCTGGCGAGAGGGCATGTCCCTCGGCCTCGGCTGGCTGGCCCGATCCGCGAGACCGTACCCAGGGAAGAGTTCTCGCGCTGCGCTGCCGCATCCTTCTCGCCCAAATCTGCCAGTCTCCTTGCTTGGGCGCTGGCCTGGGAAGCGCTCCCGCGCGGCCACGTCCCTCTCGTCGACTTCTACCGGGACCTCCTTCCCGGGGCGCTGCCCAGGGGCATTCTCGCCAAAGAGCGGGACCGCCTCCACTGGAACCTGAGGAGTCACCCACTCACTCCTCGCCGAGAAGGCCAAGCTAATGGTCTGCAGGACTTCTCGCCTGAAGTCCTCCATCATCTTCCTTGTCGCCTCTTCTCCCCGGGCGAGGGAGCCTCCAGAACCAGACCTTTCACCTTCACCTCCAGCCATGGGGCTAGACTCAAGGCTTTCTTGTATCGGCTGCTTTCCACGCTCACCGCACCAGAACTGTTGAAGCCAAAAATGGCCTCAACGGGAGTTCAGAACAGGGGTGCAGCCAACACCTACTTCTCTCGAGCCTCGACCCTCGACTAGATTCAAAGGACCTAAGACTGACCCAAAGCCTCAATAGGGAGGTCTCACCTCACACCCGTAAGATCTCTGAGAGCTTCCCCTCCAAAGCCAAAAGCTGGGCTAGTAGCTCCTCAGAAAGCACTGGAGATTATAAGATAATAAAAGCTTGCCTTCTAAGGAGCTCTTATGAGTCTATTTATAGCCTTTTGCTGACCTGAGATTACTGAAATACCCTTAGTTGATCTGCCAATAGCCAAATCCCGCTGTTTATCCTGAGGGTACAGGGGTAATTTTACCGGAGGGTAAATAGGTCATTTTACCTTGGGCCCTGGACCCCACTCGGCGAGAACTCTGAGCCGAGAGCCTTCCTGTTCAGAATTTGGCGCAAGCAATCTCCCCTGCTTATGGGCGAGAACTCCTCTAAGGAAGCGATCACCCCTGTTCTCGAGCGAGAGCTCCCCCAAGGGCGGGAGCTTGGCGCAAGCGCAAGCGTTCCCGCCCACTCATGGGCGGGAAATTCTTCAGGGCGGGAGCTCCTCTGGCTAGCCCAATCCTGACCGTTGGTGTCTCCGGGTCCGACTCAGCGAATATGGGGTTGTACACATATCACATTTATCCAGGGACAATCATTTGTCCCAATTCTTCACATTCAATTTCTACTCCCAGCGCCAATGCTTCCCTTAATTATATGCCCTTTCATGATCAATAAAAATCATCTGAAGATCTTTTCTTTCCTCTCTGTAAAATTTCATCCCGTCTTAAATAAATTAGCTATCATAGTTCATCTTTATGGCAGAAAAATAAATTAACTGTCCAAAACTACAGTAATTTTTTGAAGCCTATGCTCCACTTTTTTATTCCTCCGTAATTAAACAATTTTATTCTTAAATTTTAATACCGGTATGTTTTTTCTCCACTCATTCAACATATGCCTAATATTAAAAAAAATCATTGACTTGTCAGAAGTTTTGTTGTTATATCCCTGGTGACACTCAAATCTTAGTATTGTTGAAGATATCCCCTTATAGTATAATGGTGTGGACCATCAAAGCAATCCTAGCTTTTCATTCAATCATCTCTTCATCTCTTATTTTTTAATCTAATTAAATTAAAATCCCCCCGCTCAATGCCCTTGGAACTGCAATCGTGCGCTTGGGGGACTACGAGTGGCTCGAATGTCGTCGCGCCAAGGCATTGTCACTGACGAGATACTATTGTTTTTCTTTTATTTTTTAAAAAATGTGTTTTCATATAAGCAAAGTGCTCACCTTCAATAAAAAATGTGCTATCCCCGTCGCTCGCAAACCCCCGTGTACACAACAAAAATGAGCGACGAGCGGAGGGTTTGCGAATGGCGGGAGCACCGGGGCAATGCCATGACTGAAAAAATGTCGCGCGGGGCACTGGAGGCCCCCCGTGCACTATCGCAGTTGGGATATTGTCGCGGTTGGCCGTAGGGGCGAAGCTCCGTGCCTGTCACTCGCGTGTGTGTGTGTACAAGATAACATTTTAAAAAGGATTCATAGCATTGTTATGCTTTGTTCTCTAAGCTTGTCAAACTGTGTGTGTGTGTGTGTGGATATTAACTTTTCAATTTGCTTTTAAGTAGAGAAATAAATTATGTTGGGTACATAATGACGGCATCTGGTAAGTGTTGCTAACTCTTAGGATTACTTTTCTCAGTCTCCAGAAGATTGCGCTACATCAATATCAAACATAATCCTTCACCATGAGACCGAATACATGGCATCTCTTGAGGTTATAATCTTCTTTTTCACTTTGTATCTGAAGCATTGCTGCAGTGCATGCCCTACAAAAATTCTGAATTTGTTTCATCACAGGAATCTTATTCGCATTTGCCGGATACAACTTTCAAGGTATTAACTTTTTTTCCCTTTGCGCATTACCCTGTCGCGCCTTTTGTTTCTGGATGCATTTAGCCTTGAATCTATCCATCTTTGTTCAAGAAAAAAGTCTGACTATCTAATGTATTGTGTTAGAACCTATACATCGCGCCTAAAATTTATTGACTTTGAGTGGAGAGGTCCCTCTTTTGTATTGAGTGCTCAAAGTTACATAAATTTTTCTTTGTAGGACTGTCCCTTCATGTGTAGGGTCATCGACTTCTAACCCATGTACTTTTTTAACTGGGTGATATAAGAGTGGCCATGAGGACTAGCATGTTCCAATACTAAGCTGAAAGTCTGGAACCCATGCTCCAAACTAAGATCAAATTGTTGTATCTGTTGGAAAAGCCCACTTAACATTAGGCCCATTTGTATAGCATTTATTGCTTCTCTCTCCTCTCTTTAGTCCCACATTGTGTATAGGACTTTTCTCTCTCTTTCTCTCATCTATATATATGTACTCATTCTTTGTATTTGTATAAAGTGGACATATATACAAGGTTGGCTTTCTCCATTTCTACATGGTATCAGAGCCAGGTTACTGACTCCTGCGGACTCCCCTTTTCTGTCCGCCCTTCGACCTGCGACCTCCTGCGGCCTCCCTTATCCAGTCCGCAGCCTCTCCGTGGAACCACCTCTCCTCTGCGGCCTGCGACAGTGTGTCCGCACCCTCTAGCCGCTTCACTCCTGCGGCCTCCCTTGTCCAGTCCGCAGACTCTTCTCCCGTGGAACCACCTCTCCTCCCGTCTTCTCCTTCCTCCTCTGGCCCCCTCTTTATAGCCACCCTGTGGGGTCCACTGCTTCCCTTACTCGCTGCGGCCTCCTCTTGTCCGGCGCGACCTCGGCGACCTCAACCTCTTGGTTTCCTTCGTCCGCCGTAAGCTCAGCTTCATCCTCTGTCCGCAGTCCGCCTGCTTGCGGCTGCTCTCCTTCCTCTTCCGGCAGATTCTTTTTCTGTCCGCCGCGGGTTAGCCCCTCTGCGATTTTTCCGTCTTGCGGATTGGTCCAGCCCGCCGCGGCCGCTCTCTTGCTTCCCGACCTGTCCTCTCTTCTCAGCTCGCTCCTGTCCGCCGCGGTCTGATCCAGACCGCCGCGACCTGACCCAGCCCGCAACCTCTTCCAGCTCGCCGCGACCTCATCCAGGTCGCCGCGTCCTCACCCAGTCCGCTGCCTGTTTGCTTCCACCAGCTGCTGCCTCCAGCCCGCTGCGGTCTCCTCCAGCTCGCTGCGGCCTCCAGCCCGCCGCGGTCTCCTCCAGCTCGCTGCGGCCTCCAGCCCGCCGCGGTCTCCTCCAGCTCGCTGCGGCCTCCAGCCCGCTGCGGTCTCCTTCAACTCGCTGCGGCCTCCTTCAGCTCGCTGCGGCCTCCATGTCTACTTCTGCAGACTCCGTCGGTACGGCAGTTCCTCCTGAACGCCCGGCCTCTATACAGGAAGTCCGCGACGAGCTCCGGATCACTACAATCTCGCTCACTGGCAAGAAGAACTTTGTGGAATGGGCACACTCAGTTCGTCGTGTCCTTCAGTCAAAGGGATTCCTTCATCATCTGACCCAGACCGTTATTGGTGTCCCTACTGAGGAGTGGTTACGCAATGATGGGTGTGTGCAGACTTGGCTCCTCAACTCTCTTGATGGCGAATCTTATCGCCTGGCCATGTATCATGAGACGGCCAAAGGCATGTGGGACGAGCTACACACCCTCTACTCTGGCAAAGATAGTCTCCACCATCTATATGATATCATCACCGCTCTCCAGGCCCTTGACAGCAGTGGCGCAACCGACTTGACGTCCTTTGTTGCTCAAGCCCGGTCTCTGGTTGAGGCTTGGATCCACCATCAGCCTCCCACTCTAGATCTCGCTGCTCAACGTACCCAGAAGGAAGCTGTGGGTATCGCCATGATGATGGCCCGGGTACCCCCTCATCTTCACAGTGTCCGGGCTCACATCCTCTCCTCTACAGTTACACCGTCCTTTTCCGACGTGTGCTCAATGCTTCTCAAAGTCTCCCCGCCTCCGGATGTTCCCGGACTTCCTTCTCCGGCCCTTGTTCAACAGGCACCAGCTCCCTTATTGCCTCTTCCCCCCTCTGCCCGTGGTGGCCGCTCTGACTCTCGCGGCCGGGGTCGCGGTGGCCGGTTTAGGCCTAAATGCTCGTTCTGTGGTAAAGATGGTCATCTTGAGGCCACTTGCTTTCGCAAACATAGCCGACCTCCTCGTCCACATGCCTCTGCTGCTACTACCGACTCTGCCTCCTCTCGTACTGAGCTCGACGAGGTTCGTCTTCAGCTCCAGCATCTTCATGGCTTGCTCAGCCGTCCGCCTGCCTCGGTTGCCTCTGCTGCCTCTATCTCCAATGAAGGTATCGCCTGCCTATCCTCTGGCACGCGCTGGATCCTTGATTCTGGTGTCACTCATCATATCACCTCTGTTAGGCCACCACAGTACTTGTCTTCACCTCACCCGAAGTACATTACTGTTGCTAATGGGGCGTCGGTTCCCGTCTCTGGATGTGCTGATATTTCTCTCACCTCTTCTCTCCTCCTGCGCTCGGCTCTACATGTTTCGGGCTCTCCTTTCAATTTACTCTCTGTCGGTCGCCTTACTACTGATTCTAATTACTCAGTGACATTTACTTCTTCTTCTTTTCTCATACAGGATCAGCAGACGCAGACTATCATTGGTAGAGGACGGCTGCAGAATGGGCTCTATCTTCTTGACGACTCTCCTACTGTCCTCGCATCTATCTCCTCTTCGGATTGGCATCGCCGTCTGGGACATGCTCCTCTTCCCGTCCTCCGGAAGGCTCTTCCTGATGTCACTCTCCCTGCTTTTCGTTGCGACACATGTATTTTGGGCAAACAGCCCCGTTCTTCTTTCCCCCCTCATTGTACTCGGAGCTCCGCTCCTTTTATTTTAGTACACTCCGATATATGGGGTCCGTACAAATTTACTAGTATTTCTGGCTATCGCTATTTTCTTACTTTTATTGATGATTACTCTCGCATGACGTGGTTATATCTCCTTCGGGATCGCTCTGAACTTCCCCGCGTATTCCGGGCTTTCATACTCGAGACTCGCACTCAGTTCTCTGCGCCTATTCACACTATTCGTACTGACAATGCGCGGGAGTACACCAGCCATACGTTTGCCACTCTCTGCTCTGAATTCGGCATTCTTCACCAAACCTCATGTCCGTACACTCCACAACAGAATGGTGTCGCCGAGCGCAAGAATCGTCACCTTCTTGATGTCGCTCGCTCGCTTATGCTTCAAATGCAGGTCCCCAAACCGTACTGGAACTACGCTCTCTCCACGGCTTGCTTCCTCATCAACCGCCTCCCGTCTTCCGTCCTCCAGTATGCTACTCCCTTCAGCCTCCTCTTTCCCACAACTCCGCCTTTTCCCCTTCCGCCACGGGTGTTTGGGTGTACCTGCTACGTTCACCACCTCGGTCCCTCCACGGACAAGTTGGACCCTCGTGCCACCAAGCAGATCTTTGTCGGGTACTCGCGCACTCAGAAGGGTTATGTATGTTATTCGCCTACTACCCGCAAGGTTACTGTCTCGCCTGACGTAACTTTCCGTGAAGATCTTCCATTCTTCCCTGCTCCGGATATCGCTCTGCATCCCGCTCCCGTCGTTCGTCCTGTCGTTCCTGCTCCTCACTCCTCAGCCTCTCTCCCTTCCCCACCTTCGGTCCGTCCACCACCACCGGTTATCCGGGTCTATTCTCGTCGCTCTCCTCACCCTGTGGCTCCTCTGCAGTCGGCTTCGCCCTCTGGTGCTCTGCTCCCTGCTGCTCCGGCTCCCGTCTCCACCGCTCATCCGATGGCGAACTACGTCTCACTCCATCGCCTCTCCCCCTCTCTTCTCCACTTTGCCACTTCCTTATCTTCTGTTTCAGTCCCTAACTCTTTGCAGGAGGCGCTTCACCATCCTGGCTGGCGGGCTGCCATGGACGAAGAAATGACGGCCCTTTGGGCCAACCAGACCTGGGTCTTGGTTCCCTTACCTCCCGGTCAGCACCCTGTTGGATGTAAATGGGTCTTCGTCATCAAGCATGCTCCGGATGGCACTATTGCCCGACTGAAGGCCCGTCTTGTTGCCCGTGGATTCACACAACAGGAGGGCCTTGACTATGAGGAAACATTCTCTCCGGTGGCTAAGCTTAACACTGTCCGTGTTCTTCTCTCCGTCGCGGTGCACCGCCGCTGTCCCCTTCATCAGCTTGATATCAAGAACGCCTTTTTGAATGGCGACCTTCAGGAAACTGTCTACATGCGCCAACCGCCCGGGTTTGAGACCACGGGGGAGTCTCGGGTCTGTCTTCTCAAAAAGTCAATTTATGGTCTCAAACAGTCCCCACGGGCGTGGTTTGACAAGTTTAGCAAGGTGGTTCGGGACATGGGGTTCACTCGGAGCTCTGCAGATTTCTCCCTTTTTACCCGACACCGGGCCACTGGCACCATTCTTCTGTTGGTTTATGTTGACGACATCCTTCTCACTGGGGATGACTCAAAGGGGATTCAAGACGTCAAACAACACCTGAGCACTGTTTTTCAGACTAAAGATCTGGGGAAACTTCGCTACTTCCTTGGTCTCGAGATCGCCCGACGGCCGGACGGGTTGGTACTCTCCCAACGAAAGTACTGTCTCGATCTTCTCAAAGATGCTGGTCAGTCTGGTTGCAAGCCAGCGTGTACCCCGATGGAGGCAAATCACAAATTATGCGCTCATGCTTCAGATGACGATGTGCTACTTCCGAACCCGGAATACTATCGACGCCTTGTGGGCAAGTTGATCTATCTAACAGTCACAAGGCCAGATATTTCATTTGCAGTTGGGGTTGTCAGTAGGTTCATGCATGCCCCCCGGGCTTCTCATCTCCAAGCGGTTGAACGGATTCTTCGATACCTTAAGGGAGCTCCATGCCAAGGGCTGGTTTACAAAACCTCCGACTCTGCTCCCGCATTGGTTGCCTATTCTGATGCCGACTATGCGGGTTCCCTGGACGATCGACGGTCAACTAGTGGGTTCTGTACGTATTTTGGTGGGCATCTTATTACTTGGAAGAGTAAGAAACAAGCTGTGGTGGCCCGTTCCTCTGCAGAGGCTGAATACAGATCGATGACCTCAGTTGTTTCAGAACTCACATGGCTTGAAAGTCTCCTTACTGACCTGGGAGTAAAACTCCCCTCCTCTGCTGTTCTATTTTGTGATAGTCAAGCCGCCATACACATCGCAAAGAATCCGGTCTTTCATGAGCGCACAAAACATATCGAAGTTGACTGTCACTTTGTTCGTGAAAAGGTTCAATTGAAGAAACTTGAATTAAAGCATGTTCCAGGGACTGATCAAGTTGCCGACATCCTCACAAAGGCCTTATCAAGCACTCTGTTCTACCAATGTTTGTCCAAGCTGGGTGCATATGACCTATACGCTCCAGCTTGCGGGGGAGTGTTGGAAAAGCCCACTTAACATTAGGCCCATTTGTATAGCATTTATTGCTTCTCTCTCCTCTCTTTAGTCCCACATTGTGTATAGGACTTTTCTCTCTCTTTCTCTCTCTTTCTCTCATCTATATATATGTACTCATTCTTTGTATTTGTATAAAGTGGACATATATACAAGGTTGGCTTTCTCCATTTCTACAGTATCCTATAGGTGAAGTGCCCATGATCCATATAAGTGCACAATGAGTTTCCTTAGGTGCGACTATCATCTCAAGTGTAGGGGCTTTAAACCTTTTTTTTAACCAAGTGGCATGACAGTGGGCCATTAGGCCTAGTCTGCTCAGAAATAGTACCCTAAATCCCATTCATCTAAACTAAAATCAATTGGTCATAAGTGGATCTATTAAGTGCAACACACGGCATAAGTTTCCCTATGTGAGATTATCCGTTCAGTGTAGGATCTTTGGCCTTAACATGTGATCAGTTTTTATTTTTTAGCGAGCTGGCGTAGGAGTGGGCCTTTAAGCTTTCACCATTCCTAGACTATTAGAACATATGCATCCAACCTAAAGCCAATTTTCTATAGGAGAAGGGACCCAAGATCCAAATTAAGTGCTTGATGTGAAACTGGGTCTGTTTGGCACACCATTTTTGCTCCAGTGAGTTTGGATAAAAACTCGGACATGACAACAGTTATGACCGTCACTAAGAAAAAAATTTAATTTTGAACATAAAAATCAATGGAGCTCCTTAGGTGAGGTCGTGCGTTCTCGAACGATGGCTCATAACCGCTGCGTTCACGATCGCCGCCTCCATGCCAAATGGACCGATATATTCTCAACAGATCGGTAGTTTCTTAATTTTCTATAAAAAAATTCTTCATTTCTACAATTTTATTGTTATTTTGTTGGCCCTCTCCATTAAAGCATATCATGGCCGCGTGCAGGATCTTAGGAGGAAACTTCCTGTTACGCGGACTCTATTTCCATGGCAGAATGCGATGCAGTTCAGCCTGACCAGAGACATCGCGATAGAACTCGGAATCAATAAGTGAAGATTCAATCTCTCGGACGAGCTTCTTTTTCTACTCCCATGTCGTCCTTCTCCCCTCCACATCTGTATTATTACTTCATATCAGCCGTAAATATGTTCTTCGCCCTCGCTTCACATTCGTTCGCATAAAAATATCGGACAAAAATCACATTTTTGCAAGGAAATCTGTGTGTGCGTGCGTGCGTGCGTGGGTGCGCGTGCGTGCGTGGGTGCGCGTGCGTGCGTGGGTGCGCGTGCGTGCGTGCACGTTTATTTCATGGAGCCCCTTGTTTTCCAGGGTGTGCCTAAAGGATAGACTTAGTTGATATCTCTTCATTATATATCATTTTTATTTTTCCTTGTACATTACAATAGTGTTTTTCCTATCGGGCACCGAATATTCATCTAAGCAAAATTGGTTTAGGGCGGCTGAAGCACAAAATTTTGTGGGACTTTTCGACGGATTGATTACTGGGTCACGACAAAAATCACTGGAAATAAAACAAGAATGAAGAAGAGAGTGTTTGTGAAGGGAGGGAGGTTTATGTGACTCGTTACCCCTAAGATGGGGGCTTAACAACTAATTTGGTGTCGTATTGACTTTGACTTTTGTCGAGGGGACCTTAGATTTGTATAACGAATTGTCTTGAAATAAGTCAACTGGAATATTCTATCACAGAAGCTATTTGTTCAAGGCTCTGTTGGGCAAAAAATTGTTGGGTCCGCCACCCGGGCCTAAAGGAAGGTTTGGGTGGTCAATAAAAAATATGCCAGCAGGTGGGCTCAATATGCCAATATTAACTGTGTATTGTGGACCCCACATAATTACATGCTCCTCTTTTCCATTGGTGAAGACCTAGAGGAAGGTCCGGGACACGGATCCAATTTTTATTCCTGTTATGCACAGTGGTGATGGTCATAGACGCATGACTTAAAACATCATTCGTTAAGGATCACCTAACAAATATCATATGTTTGAACATAAAAGTGGATGAAATTTAACGCATGACTGCCACCATCATGCCAAACGGAGCCTAAGGCTCTGTTTGAGGGGACTTATGTTCACCGATGAAGTGGTTATGACCGCATGAACCGGGTCATAATTAAGGCCCGGTTCATGCGATCGTAACCGTTAGACCGGTGAAAATAAATCCTCCCAAACGGAGCCTAATGATCTGTTTGGGGGGACTTATTTTCACCGGTCAAGCAGTTACGACTGCATGAACCAGATCTTAATTATGATATGATTCACGCTGTTGTAATCGCTTGGCCAGTGAAAATAAATCCCCCCCCCCCCAAACTTAGCCTAAGTATCTAGGGTTTAAAAATATAAATGCATTTAGGATTTATTAATATTAACTGATACAGGATTGTGACAAGGCCGATTTTTTTGGGCCTGAGCTTTGGCTAGATATCCCGATCTGCAATTCACAGGATTGTGACATGTGGCTAGTATTTATTTAAATATTTAGTAGTATATATTTATGGAGAAATTTTAGGAGAGAATTGGTTCTCTTCGCAACATGCATATATATGCGTGTGGTGGTGAAATTTTACCGTCCGGACTCGGCCTGCGTCCTGGACCAATTGCTGTTTTCCACGCGAGCAAAATTGTATTTTGCGCCGTTTGCCTCTTGCGAGCAATTTGCAGCTGATTTTGCTTCTATTGTATCTCGGGAGACTCCCGAAGAGCGTCAGGGTCCCGGACGGTAAAATTTGTCGTGTTTGTTTCCCGCTGGTTAGTTACCGTCATTCTCCCGAAAGAGCAGCTGAGTAATTTCCTTCTCCCCACCTCCTCTCTGATTCTAGCGACTTTGACAAATAAGGTAGATTGTTGAGGCAAGGACGAACAAACTGCGTACGGAGAAGCTGACGGAGCTTTTGACACTTTAGCGATTTTATTGAAAATGGCACATTTAAGAACCATTTTGTCTCGATACACCTCGCGAAAATATTGTGGTGACATTGTCTATTGGGTTGTGTATTGATCGTAGAATGTTATTTGGAACTTCAGCTTTCAGATGCAAAGAATGAGAACTGAGATGTTAATTTTGATATCCGACCGAGATAACTGGAATAATATTTGAGATGTCAATTTTTATATCTGTTGCGGTCTAACTCGATGTTCCGGTCTGGCAGGAATACTTGGACCGTCTTAGCTCTCGGAACGGTCGAGCGCGCACACAGTCAATAGAGTAGGTCGATTGTTTACACAAGCAGTTTTAACGTGGAAAAACCCATCAACTGGTTAAAAAACCACGTGACCGGGTCTGTGCCGGTCAAAGTTCACTATCTTCGGGTTTTTACAGCTTGTTCGTGAACTCGAGGGTGACAAGCCACCTCTCGTTTCAACTTTGTGGGTGAGAGAACACTTAGCATGCGGCGGACGACAGGCCGTCGCGCCGGGAGTTGTTACAAATTGCGTTTTGCGCTGGTGGTTTTTGGATAACGGCTTGCCAATTTTTGAACGGGGGAGCGGAGTGTCTGGACTCATGGTTGTGGGGGACACTTGAAACTTGAGAGATTTGGCTTCATCGGGCGGCTTTGACTTGACCCGCTTGGTGCTCGGGTGCGGCTCGGGTTCTGCTCGTGTGAGGAATTCGACAGAGCTTCAACCCGAGGAAAAGTCTCAGAGAAAAAATGTGAGAAATAAGGAGGCATGAGCCTCCTTTTATATGCTCCGGGTGGTGCTTATGGTGGTTACGTGGCTATCTGCACACCATAACCACTCTCATAATTGCTTTTAGTATAGTTTAAATGCGCAAATTTCGCTATTTGGAGACCACTTAAATAAACTATATAAAATATTAATTAAATTCTCCCCCACTAACTCGGCGGGTTAGTCGGTGGTTATGCGTAAATCAGACGGCCGGGGATATTTCCCGATGATCAGACGATGGGAGCGGGGCTCCGCGGGCGGCCGGTGAACTTGGCGCCAAGTTCGTCGACGAGGGGAGGACCGCCGACGGCTGCCAGGATGGAGCGGCCGCTCCCCTTGGTCGTGCGCATGGGGACGAGGAAGGGGGCGGCCTGGGCGACCGCCCCCTGGGTAGCGCCGGAGGCCGAGGACGGGGGCGACCCGGGCGGCCGCCCCTTGGCCGCGCTAGCAGTCGGGGAAGGAGGCGGCCCGGGCGGCCGCATCCTCGGCCGCGGACGCAGCCGGCGTGGCGAGAGAGGGTGAGCGGCCGACATCCGAGGAGGGGGCCTGTGGCGGGGCTCGGGGCGGTTTGCCCATTACGTGTAATGGGATCGGCGCGCGGGGGATCGGACTCGGTGATCGCGCGCGTGGTTGATCCCATGATCTTGCTTCTTTTGAGGTGGAGATCATGGGTGTGTGATTATGGGCACACACGATTTCTATAAAATGGGGGTCATCCCCAACAATTGCCCCTCAGATCTTTGTTGTGTGAGACCGCTTCAGGCGAAGGAAAACAAGGATCTTTCTTTGTTTAGAATATTTTATGATGTAGGAGAGGCGACGAACGTGTTAGAGGGAGGAAGGTGTTGCTCCCGTGGTCGCGACGGTGTCGCGGATGCGTGCGCGGGGTCTAGCATGGGCACACACGAGCATGCACGCACGGACACGTGTTAAATAGCGTGCAGGAGCACGTGTGAGGGTGTGCGCGGGTGCGCCTGAACGGGCGCGAGGGCGGGCACGCGCGCACACCTGGTCGTGCGTGCGGGCGGGCGCCAGTCCGCTTGCTGGCATGCGCGCGGGCACGCGCCAGACCGCGCGCGGCCTGGACGGGCGCGCGCCTGGCCGCGCACAGGCACGAGCACGCGCGTCTGGTCGCGCGCGCGCTTGGCCGCGTGCAACTAACCGCGCGCGTGCGCCTGGCCGTGCCCGGGCCTCGTCGCCCGCGCCTGGCCGCGAGTGCAGCTGCGGGCTTACGCGCACGATCGTGTGCGCGTGGTCACGAGCGGGTGCGTGCGTGGGGGCCTGTTGCGTGGGTAAGTGTGTCGGGGCGCGTGTGCTTGTTCGGGAGCGTCGCAGATATTTTTGATTCTATCAGGTGACGCGCCTTTTGTGCATGACGAGGGTGGATGATCTCTGATCGGACTTTTTAGTCGAAATTTATTTTTGATTTTTGCGACAGAGCTCGAAGCGTACAGCGAGGCTGATGCGCCTTCGCTCCTCTCTTACCGGGGATCAGGTTGCAATTTGGAGGAGGTTCGACCTACCTGCCGAGCTTGAAGTGAAGATACCGCGTACCGTGGAGAGGGTTCAAAATCCTCCTTGTTGTTGGTTGATGATCTGCGAGACTACCTTGAGATTGAGATTCTGGTTCCCTCCGTGCGAGGAAGTGGTTGAGATTCTGAAGTTTTGTGGTGCGTCGATTTCCCAATTTACTCCCTTGGGGGTAGTACGCCTCAGGGGGTTGGTTGTCTTCTTTCGTGAGCATGGCGGGAAACTTTCCCAAGAATGCTTCCGAAATTGGTGCGACGTTCGTTCGGATGGTGGTGAGCGTGTTCAGATCCATAGCAACAAAAGCTGCCTTGACTTTGAGGTTCGAACGGACCGCCGCAACGGAAATACTTTATTTGGTTATGTCAGGAACTCTTGGGGCTTGCCGGAGCTGTAGGACGCACTACCTGATCGCTGTCGTCGTCAGAGGGGGAGAGAGCAGGAGTTTTTCTCAGTGTTTGGATTTTTAGAGCCTCGGGATTTGGCGAACCGTCGGTTCAGCTTTTCTTCATTTGTGGAAGAGAAGCGCTTGTTGCGGTGTGGTATTTCTTCGGACTCTGGGAGGACCGCCGGGGCATCTTTGGTTTGCGATCGGAAGGGGAAGACCATTGTAGTTTCTCGAGATAGCGGTAGTGCGGCGCCTTGCTCGCCTTCTCTGGGCGTCGACTCTCCTTCTGGCGATTGTGGCGGTTCTCCACCCGAGGTATGGTGCTTGGATCATCTGCCCCGATGGAGACGACGGCTCCAAGGCTATCTTCTTCCTTGAATGCGATGAACGAAGTGGTAAGCGAACTTGATTATTTTTGGCTCTTCATTATTGTTGTATTGTGCTGACTTCTCTTCATTTTCTCTTTTACAGATCGAGACTCAGGTTCAAATTGTTGTCACATGGAATGATCATTACGTGAGATTGAAAGAAGGGTATCTGGCCCTCCAACGAAAGTTTCAAGCTATGGCGAGCTCTCTTGTTGCTTTGATGGATGATCATGAGCGAGACGTTTCTCGATTTCGCCGGATTGGATCGGAGCTGAAGGCAGAATTGGAGGAGACTTGAGTATCTCTGGAGGTGGAGAAATCTCTGGAGGTGGAGAAATCTATGTTGGGAAGGACTACTTCGATGTTGAAGCGTGCTCAAGAGGATTGTCACAACCCACATTTTCTCCGTATTTAATAATATATCAGAGTAAGGGAAAATACACATCATCATTCCACGTCAGCAGGGGATAACTGCAGACGCTCAGACAAAACTCCAACTCAACACTTTTATGAAAGATCCATAAGTTATTTAGAGAAAATTCCAGTTTAAGTTAAGCAGTTAGCTATATCTCTCGACTCAGTGGCTCATCTAGTCCACAAAAAAAAAGATAGTTATACGCTGCTGAAAATACTTTATTTACAAGATTAAATGTCCTACATGAGTATAAATAACCACAGAGGACAACTCATGATATGCAAGACTCTAAATTTATAGTACTAGTGAAAGTAGTTTTTACGACCGTTAAATATAGTGGTTTAGGTTTTCAAATATGACATGTATGAAGTAATAATAGTGATTTTTGTACTTTAAAATATCTAACATGCAACCTAGAATAAAACCTTCTCAAAGAGCAAGTAAAAACAATCACAAAGAGGTAAAAGTAGCAGCTAACAAAGTATTCAATAATCCAAAAGAAAACTACCAGTAGGCGCCAACATCCTGACACGAACCCGCTAAAAGTACGCAAGTCTGAACTAAAAACTGAAAGCAACAACTACCTCACGACGGTGAGGAGAACTACTGCAGCAACTGTAGTCTAAAAGCTACCACCCAACACAGCCGCTTCACTGGCTACAGCTCTGAACCTGAGGCATTCAAAAGAATAACACCTAAGCAAGAAAATATAAGTTACAAAAAAATAAGCAGGTAATAAGTAAAAAGGCAAGAAAGGGTTTAACAAACCCGGCTTTAAGAAGTGCTGAAAATCATAGCAGATTAGCCAAATAAAAACAAGTAAAGTAAAAGTTACAATAAAGGAGTTAAATGAATATTTTCACCAAGTGCGGAACGAAGCCATGCTTTGACAAAATCTGCAAGGATTACCATAGAATAGTGTAGACTGATCTAAGAAGCAAACTGAGCTCAAAACAGCTCGAAAGCGTGAATCATTAACACTTGGTAAAAACAACCGGGCCGGAGTCGACGACCAATTGTCCCAAACTAGGCTCCTAGACCTAAACGTCTCACAAAAGGCACTGCGGTGGTGACCACTTGTCCCAACCTAACCCGACAGTCCACAGAACAGAGACCAAACCACCACCAAGTGTAATGATCCACAAACCGCCGTCCAGTTGATGGTCTTTTATCCACTGCCAACCTTCATAGCCGAAGAGAACACCATAACCGAACACCCCAACCAAAACTCAAGTCTAAACCCAAAGAAAACCTTAAACAAACCCTAAAATCACCCTAAGGACCATACACGACGAATCCTACACGAAACGACAAAAATATTCCAAGTCCTGGCCAAATTTGGCGAGTACACCCGACGAATTATAATGATACTCTACGAATCGTATGACGATACTCGGCGAATCGTACGATGATACTCGACGAATCGTATGACGAAACTCGGCGATATCTACTATACTCGACAAAAAAGGTTACCGATACTCGGCGAAATGCTTCTATACTCGATGAATTTACCAACGTTACTCGGCACTTTCTTCTGATACACGTCGATTCTGCCTTGACGACAGTTTTGACGATACTCACCAAATCCTAACTGATTCTCAACGAATAGCATCAATACACGACGAATCTACCTTAATGAATTCCTACCCATAATTCATACTCGACGATTTCTACCCAATATATATGCGCTGAATTATCCTTAGGCTGAACTGTTGATACTCGATGAATTTGGCTACGATACTCGGCGAATTTCTAGCCCATACCCGCTGATTACTATCTTTGATATACGTCGAATTCTACTTAACCTCCAACCCTACTTTTCATGCCTTGGCCGAAAACTTTCCCTACTCTAGGATATCTTTCATAGATAACTTACACTAGTCCTACTCTCTAAGGGAGGAGGGAGAAAAGGAAGAAAATACGCAAGAAATGAACATGCAAGGGGGTCAATCCACTTGCCTTGAAACTCCGGAAAAACACCTCCCGCTCGCACCGCGACAAGGATCGCCGCCAAATGATCCTAGGAATGTTTCCTAAAACTTTTGGAGGAAGAAAGAGGTCTAAATCACTAACCCTAACTCCTAAAAATCGAGGAATCGGGAAAAACTTCCCACGATCGGGTAGATCTCTGCAGGAGCTTTCCGAATCTCTACTCCGGCGACGAAAACGACCACCGGATTTCTCCATATCGTCGGCTGAAACGCACGCGAAGTCCGCTGTTTGGTTCTCTCGCGAAAAAGGTTTGCCGCTCGGGTCGGGAAGAAGATGAACATGGTTTTGTTTGACGCGACCTAATAACCGGCTATATATATACATACATACATACATAATAATTATAATAATATAATACAATTTAATAATCAATAAACCCAACACGACCAGAAATCCAAACCAATTCGGAATCTTGCGAAAATCGCACCGTAGCTAAATACCGACGCTACGAATCTAACGGCAAAGTCGAAATCCCAATCCTACCAACCAAACCCAGGTAAATACCGACGCTACGAATCTAACGGCTAATAAGTGCAGGGAAGGAGCATCGCCGCCCCGAATTGGGGGCGAGATCGTTATAATTTGGTCAGCATTGCTGACCGTTGCCCTTTTGTTTGCCACCGTGCGGTGGTTTGTTGCTTGCAGGTGCTGCTAGACCAAGAGGTCAATAGCGGGCTAAAGCCCAAATTGCGAAGCCGGCCCTCGAAGACCTAATTGAAGTGTTTACTTGCTTTCGTTCATGTATGACCGGCCTGCGTGCCGTGGTATGGAAAACATGTAATTTGAGTAAACCATTTGTAAAGCCTTAAGGCCAGTACTTGTGTATGTACTTCATTCCTTTTTGGCTTGTTAGTGGGCATTCATGCGTGTTGCTGGGTTCTTTTAATTGCAACTTATAAAACTGCTTCCGCTAGAATGCTCTGTATAGGACGTTGGATTGGTTGGATGGTTTCCATTGAGTAACCACCTGGTCTGTCCGTGGTATATGGCGTCGGGCCCGGCCGGACCTACTACTATATGCTATGTGACGGATATAGGGTGTTACAATTTGGTATCAGATTACTGGTTTCGGTCAGGCTTAAATGAATTCGTGGACGAATTCTTTTTAAGGGGTGGTGATCACATGCATGTGCGTCATCATTATAACAACAAAAGAACCCATGAATGTCCACTTAGGAATGAAAATACACGTGTTTGGAGAACCTGCGTGTTCCTATAATTATTGTTTGCAATATTGTTTGGTCGCTTAACGGGGTTTTGTACCACTATAGGTGACCAGAAGCAGTGCTGGGCCGTCGAAACGTCGAGTTTCTGAGGCTAGCAGTGCACCAAATGATGCTCCTGCAACACCACCTTCGGCCGAAACCATTCGACTGGTGGCTAAAGCAGTGTTTGCAATGATCAATGCGCAGGCTGCAAGGCAGGTGCAGCAGCCCGCTCCTGCGATGGAGCAGGTACCACTGCAAGCGGCTGAGCAGAGAAGGGTGGAACATGTAGTAGAGGAACCAGTGGTTCCGAGGAGGGCAACCGAGAGACAGCTCAAACATGTCATGAGCTTTAATCCTCCGGTATTCTCGGGGTTGGGAACTCCATCCCAAGCTGAAGACTGGCTCTCCCGTGTGAAGAGAGTCTTGACAGCGACGGAGACGGAAGAATGGCAAATGACCACTATTGCTACGTTCCTCCTGGATGGTGAAGTGAGATTGTGGTGGGAAGGATTGGAGCTACATCTATTGAGAGGTAGACAACTTACAGACGTCTCGATGGAGGAGTTCTCGAGACTGTTCTTGGCTAGGTACCTCCCTTCGGCGCAGAGGATAGCGTTGGAGAACGAGTTCCTGAAGTTGGTTCAAGGAGACAATAGCGTGGATGAATATCTCCACGAGTTTACTCGATTGAGTCGATATGCTAGCTCCATCATCGCGGATGAGGAGCGCAAGACGAATCGATTCTACGAAGGGTTGAGAGATGATTTGAGGCTACTACTCTCGGGGCCGATGACGCAGAGTTTCTTGACCGTGGTCAACACGTCCCGGTCCTTGGAGAAGGACATGAAGAATGTTCAGGCAAAGAAAAGTTTGGGTGTCAAGAAGTCTGAATTCAAGGCGCCGACTACTTCAAAGTCCGGCTATCGAAGGTTCTACAAGAAGGCTAGGACTTCGGGTCCAGCCCCCTCTTCTGGTGCTTCTAGGGTGACTACGGGTCGAACCCCGGGTGCATGTTTTACTTGTGGGAAGCCGGGGCACTTTGCCCGTGACTGCCAGAGCGGACGTCCCAAGTCCGAGAGAAAGCCGGGAGCAACATAAGAAGAGAAGGGCAAGGCGGTGGAGTCAACCGCGTCCCATTATGCTCCGGCTCAACCAAGGGTGTATAATCTTGGCCAACAGGAGGCCATCAAACAATAGTGTTTTTCCTTGTACATTACAATAATGTTTTTCCTATCGGGCACTGAATATCTAAGCAAAATTGGTTTAGGGTGGCTGAAGCACAAAATTTTGTGGGACTTTTCGACGGATTGATTACTGGGTCACGACAAAAATCACGGGAAATAAAACAAGAATGAAGAAGAGAGTGTTTGTGAAGGGAGGGAGGTTTATGTGACTCGTTACCCCTAAGATGGGGGCTTAACAACTAATTTGGTGTCGTATTGACTTTGACTTTTGTCGAGGGGACCTTAGATTTGTATAACGAATTGTCTTGAAATAAGTCAACTGGAATATTCTATGACAGAAGCTATTTGTTCAAGGCTCTGTTGGGCAAAAAATTGTTGGGTCCGCCACCCGGGCCTAAAGGAAGGTTTGGGTGGTCAATAAAAAATATGCCAGCAAGTGGGCTCAATATGCCAATATTAACTGTGTATTGTGGACCCCACATAATTACATGCTCCTCTTTTCCATTGGTGAAGACCTAGAGGAAGGTCCGGGACACGGATCCAATTTTTATTCCTGTTATGCACAGTGGTGATGGTCATAGACGCATGACTTAAAACATCATTCGTTAAGGATCACCTAACAAATATCATATGTTTGAACATAAAAGTGGATGAAATTTAACGCATGACTGCCACCATCATGCCAAACGGAGCCTAAGGCTCTGTTTGAGGGGACTTATGTTCACCGATGAAGTGGTTATGACCGCATGAACCGGGTCATAATTAAGGCCCGGTTCATGCGATCGTAACCGTTAGACCGGTGAAAATAAATCCTCCCAAACGGAGCCTAATGATCTGTTTGGGGGGACTTATTTTCACCGGTCAAGCAGTTACGACTGCATGAACCAGATCTTAATTATGATATGATTCACGCTGTTGTAATCGCTTGGCCAGTGAAAATAAATCCCCCCCCCCCAAACTTAGCCTAAGTATCTAGGGTTTAAAAATATAAATGCATTTAGGATTTATTAATATTAACTGATACAGGATTGTGACAAGGCCGATTTTTTTGGGCCTGAGCTTTGGCTAGATATCCCGATCTGCAATTCACAGGATTGTGACATGTGGCTAGTATTTATTTAAATATTTAGTAGTATATATTTATGGAGAAATTTTAGGAGAGAATTGGTTCTCTTCGCAACATGCATATATATGCGTGTGGTGGTGAAATTTTACCGTCCGGACTCGGCCTGCGTCCTGGACCAATTGCTGTTTTCCACGCGAGCAAAATTGTATTTTGCGCCGTTTGCCTCTTGCGAGCAATTTGCAGCTGATTTTGCTTCTATTGTATCTCGGGAGACTCCCGAAGAGCGTCAGGGTCCCGGACGGTAAAATTTGTCGTGTTTGTTTCCCGCTGGTTAGTTACCGTCATTCTCCCGAAAGAGCAGCTGAGTAATTTCCTTCTCCCCACCTCCTCTCTGATTCTAGCGACTTTGACAAATAAGGTAGATTGTTGAGGCAAGGACGAACAAACTGCGTACGGAGAAGCTGACGGAGCTTTTGACACTTTAGCGATTTTATTGAAAATGGCACATTTAAGAACCATTTTGTCTCGATACACCTCGCGAAAATATTGTGGTGACATTGTCTATTGGGTTGTGTATTGATCGTAGAATGTTATTTGGAACTTCAGCTTTCAGATGCAAAGAATGAGAACTGAGATGTTAATTTTGATATCCGACCGAGATAACTGGAATAATATTTGAGATGTCAATTTTTATATCTGTTGCGGTCTAACTCGATGTTCCGGTCTGGCAGGAATACTTGGACCGTCTTAGCTCTCGGAACGGTCGAGCGCGCACACAGTCAATAGAGTAGGTCGATTGTTTACACAAGCAGTTTTAACGTGGAAAAACCCATCAACTGGTTAAAAAACCACGTGACCGGGTCTGTGCCGGTCAAAGTTCACTATCTTCGGGTTTTTACAGCTTGTTCGTGAAGTCGAGGGTGACAAGCCACCTCTCGTTTCAACTTTGTGGGTGAGAGAACACTTAGCATGCGGCGGACGACAGGCCGTCGCGCCGGGAGTTGTTACAAATTGCGTTTTGCGCTGGTGGTTTTTGGATAACGGCTTGCCAATTTTTGAACGGGGGAGCGGAGTGTCTGGACTCATGGTTGTGGGGGACACTTGAAACTTGAGAGATTTGGCTTCATCGGGCGGCTTTGACTTGACCCGCTTGGTGCTCGGGTGCGGCTCGGGTTCTGCTCGTGTGAGGAATTCGACAGAGCTTCAACCCGAGGAAAAGTCTCAGAGAAAAAATGTGAGAAATAAGGAGGCATGAGCCTCCTTTTATATGCTCCGGGTGGTGCTTATGGTGGTTACGTGGCTATCTGCACACCATAACCACTCTCATAATTGCTTTTAGTATAGTTTAAATGCGCAAATTTCGCTATTTGGAGACCACTTAAATAAACTATATAAAATATTAATTAAATTCTCCCCCACTAACTCGGCGGGTTAGTCGGTGGTTATGCGTAAATCAGACGGCCGGGGATATTTCCCGATGATCAGACGATGGGAGCGGGGCTCCGCGGGCGGCCGGTGAACTTGGCGCCAAGTTCGTCGACGAGGGGAGGACCGCCGACGGCTGCCAGGATGGAGCGGCCGCTCCCCTTGGTCGTGCGCATGGGGACGAGGAAGGGGGCGGCCTGGGCGACCGCCCCCTGGGTAGCGCCGGAGGCCGAGGACGGGGGCGACCCGGGCGGCCGCCCCTTGGCCGCGCTAGCAGTCGGGGAAGGAGGCGGCCCGGGCGGCCGCATCCTCGGCCGCGGACGCAGCCGGCGTGGCGAGATAGGGTGAGCGGCCGACATCCGAGGAGGGGGCCTGTGGCGGGGCTCGGGGCGGTTTGCCCATTACGTGTAATGGGATCGGCGCGCGGGGGATCGGACTCGGTGATCGCGCGCGTGGTTGATCCCATGATCTTGCTTCTTTTGAGGTGGAGATCATGGGTGTGTGATTATGGGCACACACGATTTCTATAAAATGGGGGTCATCCCCAACAATTGCCCCTCAGATCTTTGTTGTGTGAGACCGCTTCAGGCGAAGGAAAACAAGGATCTTTCTTTGTTTAGAATATTTTATGATGTAGGAGAGGCGACGAACGTGTTAGAGGGAGGAAGGTGTTGCTCCCGTGGTCGCGACGGTGTCGCGGATGCGTGCGCGGGGTCTAGCATGGGCACACACGAGCATGCACGCACGGACACGTGTTAAATAGCGTGCAGGAGCACGTGTGAGGGTGTGCGCGGGTGCGCCTGAACGGGCGCGAGGGCGGGCACGCGCGCACACCTGGTCGTGCGTGCGGGCGGGCGCCAGTCCGCTTGCTGGCATGCGCGCGGGCACGCGCCAGACCGCGCGCGGCCTGGACGGGCGCGCGCCTGGCCGCGCACAGGCACGAGCACGCGCGTCTGGTCGCGCGCGCGCTTGGCCGCGTGCACCTAACCGCGCGCGTGCGCCTGGCCGTGCCCGGGCCTCGTCGCGCGCGCCTGGCCGCGAGTGCAGCTGCGGGCTTACGCGCACGATCGTGTGCGCGTGGTCACGAGCGGGTGCGTGCGTGGGGGCCTGTTGCGTGGGTAAGTGTGTCGGGGCGCGTGTGCTTGTTCGGGAGCGTCGCAGATATTTTTGATTCTATCAGGTGACGCGCCTTTTGTGCATGACGAGGGTGGATGATCTCTGATCGGACTTTTTAGTCGAAATTTATTTTTGATTTTTGCGACAGAGCTCGAAGCGTACAGCGAGGCTGATGCGCCTTCGCTCCTCTCTTACCGGGGATCAGGTTGCAATTTGGAGGAGGTTCGACCTACCTGCCGAGCTTGAAGTGAAGATACCGCGTACCGTGGAGAGGGTTCAAAATCCTCCTTGTTGTTGGTTGATGATCTGCGAGACTACCTTGAGATTGAGATTCTGGTTCCCTCCGTGCGAGGAAGTGGTTGAGATTCTGAAGTTTTGTGGTGCGTCGATTTCCCAATTTACTCCCTTGGGGGTAGTACGCCTCAGGGGGTTGGTTGTCTTCTTTCGTGAGCATGGCGGGAAACTTTCCCAAGAATGCTTCCGAAATTGGTGCGACGTTCGTTCGGATGGTGGTGAGCGTGTTCAGATCCATAGCAACAAAAGCTGCCTTGACTTTGAGGTTCGAACGGACCGCCGCAACGGAAATACTTTATTTGGTTATGTCAGGAACTCTTGGGGCTTGCCGGAGCTGTAGGACGCACTACCTGATCGTTGTCGTCGTCAGAGGGGGAGAGAGCAGGAGTTTTTCTCAGTGTTTGGATTTTTAGAGCCTCGGGATTTGGCGAACCGTCGGTTCAGCTTTTCTTCATTTGTGGAAGAGAAGCGCTTGTTGCGGTGTGGTATTTCTTCGGACTCTGGGAGGACCGCCGGGGCATCTTTGGTTTGCGATCGGAAGGGGAAGACCATTGTAGTTTCTCGAGATAGCGGTAGTGCGGCGCCTTGCTCGCCTTCTCTGGGCGTCGACTCTCCTTCTGGCGATTGTGGCGGTTCTCCACCCGAGGTATGGTGCTTGGATCATCTGCCCCGATGGAGACGACGGCTCCAAGGCTATCTTCTTCCTTGAATGCGATGAACGAAGTGGTAAGCGAACTTGATTATTTTTGGCTCTTCATTATTGTTGTATTGTGCTGACTTCTCTTCATTTTCTCTTTTACAGATCGAGACTCAGGTTCAAATTGTTGTCACATGGAATGATCATTACGTGAGATTGAAAGAAGGGTATCTGGCCCTCCAACGAAAGTTTCAAGCTATGGCGAGCTCTCTTGTTGCTTTGATGGATGATCATGAGCGAGACGTTTCTCGATTTCGCCGGATTGGATCGGAGCTGAAGGCAGAATTGGAGGAGACTTGAGTATCTCTGGAGGTGGAGAAATCTCTGGAGGTGGAGAAATCTATGTTGGGAAGGACTACTTCGATGTTGAAGCGTGCTCAAGAGGATTGTCACAACCCACATTTTCTCCGTATTTAATAATATATCAGAGTAAGGGAAAATACACATCATCATTCCACGTCAGCAGGGGATAACTGCAGACGCTCAGACAAAACTCCAACTCAACACTTTTATGAAAGATCCATAAGTTATTTAGAGAAAATTCCAGTTTAAGTTAAGCAGTTAGCTATATCTCTCGACTCAGTGGCTCATCTAGTCCACAAGAAAAAAGATAGTTATACGCTGCTGAAAATACTTTATTTACAAGATTAAATGTCCTACATGAGTATAAATAACCACAGAGGACAACTCATGATATGCAAGACTCTAAATTTATAGTACTAGTGAAAGTAGTTTTTACGACCGTTAAATATAGTGGTTTAGGTTTTCAAATATGACATGTATGAAGTAATAATAGTGATTTTTGTACTTTAAAATATCTAACATGCAACCTAGAATAAAACCTTCTCAAAGAGCAAGTAAAAACAATCACAAAGAGGTAAAAGTAGCAGCTAACAAAGTATTCAATAATCCAAAAGAAAACTACCAGTAGGCGCCAACATCCTGACACGAACCCGCTAAAAGTACGCAAGTCTGAACTAAAAACTGAAAGCAACAACTACCTCACGACGGTGAGGAGAACTACTGCAGCAACTGTAGTCTAAAAGCTACCACCCAACACAGCCGCTTCACTGGCTACAGCTCTGAACCTGAGGCATTCAAAAGAATAACACCTAAGCAAGAAAATATAAGTTACAAAAAAATAAGCAGGTAATAAGTAAAAAGGCAAGAAAGGGTTTAACAAACCCGGCTTTAAGAAGTGCTGAAAATCATAGCAGATTAGCCAAATAAAAACAAGTAAAGTAAAAGTTACAATAAAGGAGTTAAATGAATATTTTCACCAAGTGCGGAACGAAGCCATGCTTTGACAAAATCTGCAAGGATTACCATAGAATAGTGTAGACTGATCTAAGAAGCAAACTGAGCTCAAAACAGCTCGAAAGCGTGAATCATTAACACTTGGTAAAAACAACCGGGCCGGAGTCGACGACCAATTGTCCCAAACTAGGCTCCTAGACCTAAACGTCTCACAAAAGGCACTGCGGTGGTGACCACTTGTCCCAACCTAACCCGACAGTACACAGAACAGAGACCAAACCACCACCAAGTGTAATGATCCACAAACCGCCGTCCAGTTGATGGTCTTTTATCCACTGCCAACCTTCATAGCCGAAGAGAACACCATAACCGAACACCCCAACCAAAACTCAAGTCTAAACCCAAAGAAAACCTTAAACAAACCCTAAAATCACCCTAAGGACCATACACGACGAATCCTACACGAAACGACAAAAATATTCCAAGTCCTGGCCAAATTTGGCGAGTACACCCGACGAATTATAATGATACTCTACGAATCGTATGACGATACTCGGCGAATCGTACGATGATACTCGACGAATCGTATGACGAAACTCGGCGATATCTACTATACTCGACAAAAAAGGTTACCGATACTCGGCGAAATGCTTCTATACTCGATGAATTTACCAACGTTACTCGGCACTTTCTTCTGATACACGTCGATTCTGCCTTGACGACAGTTTTGACGATACTCACCAAATCCTAACTGATTCTCAACGAATAGCATCAATACACGACGAATCTACCTTAATGAATTCCTACCCATAATTCATACTCGACGATTTCTACCCAATATATATGCGCTGAATTATCCTTAGGCTGAACTGTTGATACTCGATGAATTTGGCTACGATACTCGGCGAATTTCTAGCCCATACCCGCTGATTACTATCTTTGATATACGTCGAATTCTACTTAACCTCCAACCCTACTTTTCATGCCTTGGCCGAAAACTTTCCCTACTCTAGGATATCTTTCATAGATAACTTACACTAGTCCTACTCTCTAAGGGAGGAGGGAGAAAAGGAAGAAAATACGCAAGAAATGAACATGCAAGGGGGTCAATCCACTTGCCTTGAAACTCCGGAAAAACACCTCCCGCTCGCACCGCGACAAGGATCGCCGCCAAATGATCCTAGGAATGTTTCCTAAAACTTTTGGAGGAAGAAAGAGGTCTAAATCACTAACCCTAACTCCTAAAAATCGAGGAATCGGGAAAAACTTTCCACGATCGGGTAGATCTCTGCAGGAGCTTTCCGAATCTCTACTCCGGCGACGAAAACGACCACCGGATTTCTCCATATCGTCGGCTGAAACGCACGCGAAGTCCGCTGTTTGGTTCTCTCGCGAAAAAGGTTTGCCGCTCGGGTCGGGAAGAAGATGAACATGGTTTTGTTTGACGCGACCTAATAACCGGCTATATATATACATACATACATACATAATAATTATAATAATATAATACAATTTAATAATCAATAAACCCAACACGACCAGAAATCCAAACCAATTCGGAATCTTGCGAAAATCGCACCGTAGCTAAATACCGACGCTACGAATCTAACGGCAAAGTCGAAATCCCAATCCTACCAACCAAACCCAGGTAAATACCGACGCTACGAATCTAACGGCTAATAAGTGCAGGGAAGGAGCATCGCCGCCCCGAATTGGGGGCGAGATCGTTATAATTTGGTCAGCATTGCTGACCGTTGCCCTTTTGTTTGCCACCGTGCGGTGGTTTGTTGCTTGCAGGTGCTGCTAGACCAAGAGGTCAATAGCGGGCTAAAGCCCAAATTGCGAAGCCGGCCCTCGAAGACCTAATTGAAGTGTTTACTTGCTTTCGTTCATGTATGACCGGCCTGCGTGCCGTGGTATGGAAAACATGTAATTTGAGTAAACCATTTGTAAAGCCTTAAGGCCAGTACTTGTGTATGTACTTCATTCCTTTTTGGCTTGTTAGTGGGCATTCATGCGTGTTGCTGGGTTCTTTTAATTGCAACTTATAAAACTGCTTCCGCTAGAATGCTCTGTATAGGACGTTGGATTGGTTGGATGGTTTCCATTGAGTAACCACCTGGTCTGTCCGTGGTATATGGCGTCGGGCCCCGGCCGGACCTACTACTATATGCTATGTGACGGATATAGGGTGTTACAATTTGGTATCAGATTACTGGTTTCGGTCAGGCTTAAATGAATTCGTGGACAAATTCTTTTTAAGGGGTGGTGATCACATGCATGTGCGTCATCATTATAACAACAAAAGAACCCATGAATGTCCACTTAGGAATGAAAATACACGTGTTTGGAGAACCTGCGTGTTCCTATAATTGTTGTTTGCAATATTGTTTGGTCGCTTAACGGGGTTTTGTACCACTATAGGTGACCAGAAGCAGTGCTGGGCCGTCGAAACGTCGAGTTTCTGAGGCTAGCAGTGCACCAAATGATGCTCCTGCAACACCACCTTCGGCCGAAACCATTCGACTGGTGGCTAAAGCAGTGTTTGCAATGATCAATGCGCAGGCTGCAAGGCAGGTGCAGCAGCCCGCTCCTGCGATGGAGCAGGTACCACTGCAAGCGGCTGAGCAGAGAAGGGTGGAACAGGTAGTAGAGGAACCAGTGGTTCCGAGGAGGGCAACCGAGAGACAGCTCAAACATGTCATGAGCTTTAATCCTCCGGTATTCTCGGGGTTGGGAACTCCATCCCAAGCTGAAGACTGGCTCTCCCGTGTGAAGAGAGTCTTGACAGCGACGGAGACGGAAGAATGGCAAATGACCACTATTGCTACGTTCCTCCTGGATGGTGAAGTGAGATTGTGGTGGGAAGGATTGGAGCTACATCTATTGAGAGGTAGACAACTTACAGACGTCTCGATGGAGGAGTTCTCGAGACTGTTCTTGGCTAGGTACCTCCCTTCGGCGCAGAGGATAGCGTTGGAGAACGAGTTCCTGAAGTTGGTTCAAGGAGACAATAGCGTGGATGAATATCTCCACGAGTTTACTCGATTGAGTCGATATGCTAGCTCCATCATCGCGGATGAGGAGCGCAAGACGAATCGATTCTACGAAGGGTTGAGAGATGATTTGAGGCTACTACTCTCGGGGCCGATGACGCAGAGTTTCTTGACCGTGGTCAACACGTCCCGGTCCTTGGAGAAGGACATGAAGAATGTTCAGGCAAAGAAAAGTTTGGGTGTCAAGAAGTCTGAATTCAAGGCGCCGACTACTTCAAAGTCCGGCTATCGAAGGTTCTACAAGAAGGCTAGGACTTCGGGTCCAGCCTCCTCTTCTGGTGCTTCTAGGGTGACTACGGGTCGAACCCCGGGTGCATGTTTTACTTGTGGGAAGCCGGGGCACTTTGCCCGTGACTGCCAGAGCGGACGTCCCAAGTCCGAGAGAAAGCCGGGAGCAACATAAGAAGAGAAGGGCAAGGCGGTGGAGTCAACCGCGTCCCATTATGCTCCGGCTCAACCAAGGGTGTATAATCTTGGCCAACAGGAGGCCATCAAACAATAGTGTTTTTCCTTGTACATTACAATAATGTTTTTCCTATCGGGCACTGAATATCTAAGCAAAATTGGTTTAGGGTGGCTGAAGCACAAAATTTTGTGGGACTTTTCGACGGATTGATTACTGGGTCACGACAAAAATCACGGGAAATAAAACAAGAATGAAGAAGAGAGTGTTTGTGAAGGGAGGGAGGTTTATGTGACTCGTTACCCCTAAGATGGGGGCTTAACAACTAATTTGGTGTCGTATTGACTTTGACTTTTGTCGAGGGGACCTTAGATTTGTATAACGAATTGTCTTGAAATAAGTCAACTGGAATATTCTATCACAGAAGCTATTTGTTCAAGGCTCTGTTGGGCAAAAAATTGTTGGGTCCGCCACCCGGGCCTAAAGGAAGGTTTGGGTGGTCAATAAAAAATATGCCAGCAAGTGGGCTCAATATGCCAATATTAACTGTGTATTGTGGACCCCACATAATTACATGCTCCTCTTTTCCATTGGTGAAGACCTAGAGGAAGGTCCGGGACACGGATCCAATTTTTATTCCTGTTATGCACAGTGGTGATGGTCATAGACGCATGACTTAAAACATCATTCGTTAAGGATCACCTAACAAATATCATATGTTTGAACATTAAAGTGGATGAAATTCCTTAGGTGGGCTTTAATGCATGACTGCCACCACCATGCCAAACGGAGCCTAAGGCTCTGTTTGAGGGGACTTATGTTCACCGATGAAGTGGTTATGACCGCATGAACCGGGTCATAATTAAGGCCCGGTTCATGCGATCGTAACCGTTAGACCGGTGAAAATAAATCCTCCCAAACGGAGCCTAATGATCTGTTTGGGGGAAGGGACTTATTTTCACCGGTCAAGCAGTTACGACTGCATGAACCAGATCTTAATTATGATATGATTCACGCTGTTGTAATCGCTTGGCCAGTGAAAATAAATCCCCCCCCCCCCCAAACTTAGCCTAAGTATCTAGGGTTTAAAAATATAAATGCATTTAGGATTTATTAATATTAACTGATACAGGATTGTGACAAGGCCGATTTTTTTGGGCCTGAGCTTTGGCTAGATATCCCGATCTGCAATTCACAGGATTGTGACATGTGGCTAGTATTTATTTAAATATTTAGTAGTATATATTTATGGAGAAATTTTAGGAGAGAATTGGTTCTCTTCGCAACATGCATATATATGCGTGTGGTGGTGAAATTTTACCGTCCGGACTCGGCCTGCGTCCTGGACCAATTGCTGTTTTCCACGCGAGCAAAATTGTATTTTGCGCCGTTTGCCTCTTGCGAGCAATTTGCAGCTGATTTTGCTTCTATTGTATCTCGGGAGACTCCCGAAGAGCGTCAGGGTCCCGGACGGTAAAATTTGTCGTGTTTGTTTCCCGCTGGTTAGTTACCGTCATTCTCCCGAAAGAGCAGCTGAGTAATTTCCTTCTCCCCACCTCCTCTCTGATTCTAGCGACTTTGACAAATAAGGTAGATTGTTGAGGCAAGGACGAACAAACTGCGTACGGAGAAGCTGACGGAGCTTTTGACACTTTAGCGATTTTATTGAAAATGGCACATTTAAGAACCATTTTGTCTCGATACACCTCGCGAAAATATTGTGGTGACATTGTCTATTGGGTTGTGTATTGATCGTAGAATGTTATTTGGAACTTCAGCTTTCAGATGCAAAGAATGAGAACTGAGATGTTAATTTTGATATCCGACCGAGATAACTGGAATAATATTTGAGATGTCAATTTTTATATCTGTTGCGGTCTAACTCGATGTTCCGGTCTGGCAGGAATACTTGGACCGTCTTAGCTCTCGGAACGGTCGAGCGCGCACACAGTCAATAGAGTAGGTCGATTGTTTACACAAGCAGTTTTAACGTGGAAAAACCCATCAACTGGTTAAAAAACCACGTGACCGGGTCTGTGCCGGTCAAAGTTCACTATCTTCGGGTTTTTACAGCTTGTTCGTGAAGTCGAGGGTGACAAGCCACCTCTCGTTTCAACTTTGTGGGTGAGAGAACACTTAGCATGCGGCGGACGACAGGCCGTCGCGCCGGGAGTTGTTACAAATTGCGTTTTGCGCTGGTGGTTTTTGGATAACGGCTTGCCAATTTTTGAACGGGGGAGCGGAGTGTCTGGACTCATGGTTGTGGGGGACACTTGAAACTTGAGAGATTTGGCTTCATCGGGCGGCTTTGACTTGACCCGCTTGGTGCTCGGGTGCGGCTCGGGTTCTGCTCGTGTGAGGAATTCGACAGAGCTTCAACCCGAGGAAAAGTCTCAGAGAAAAAATGTGAGAAATAAGGAGGCATGAGCCTCCTTTTATATGCTCCGGGTGGTGCTTATGGTGGTTACGTGGCTATCTGCACACCATAACCACTCTCATAATTGCTTTTAGTATAGTTTAAATGCGCAAATTTCGCTATTTGGAGACCACTTAAATAAACTATATAAAATATTAATTAAATTCTCCCCCACTAACTCGGCGGGTTAGTCGGTGGTTATGCGTAAATCAGACGGCCGGGGATATTTCCCGATGATCAGACGATGGGAGCGGGGCTCCGCGGGCGGCCGGTGAACTTGGCGCCAAGTTCGTCGACGAGGGGAGGACCGCCGACGGCTGCCAGGATGGAGCGGCCGCTCCCCTTGGTCGTGCGCATGGGGACGAGGAAGGGGGCGGCCTGGGCGACCGCCCCCTGGGTAGCGCCGGAGGCCGAGGACGGGGGCGACCCGGGCGGCCGCCCCTTGGCCGCGCTAGCAGTCGGGGAAGGAGGCGGCCCGGGCGGCCGCATCCTCGGCCGCGGACGCAGCCGGCGTGGCGAGAGAGGGTGAGCGGCCGACATCCGAGGAGGGGGCCTGTGGCGGGGCTCGGGGCGGTTTGCCCATTACGTGTAATGGGATCGGCGCGCGGGGGATCGGACTCGGTGATCGCGCGCGTGGTTGATCCCATGATCTTGCTTCTTTTGAGGTGGAGATCATGGGTGTGTGATTATGGGCACACACGATTTCTATAAAATGGGGGTCATCCCCAACAATTGCCCCTCAGATCTTTGTTGTGTGAGACCGCTTCAGGCGAAGGAAAACAAGGATCTTTCTTTGTTTAGAATATTTTATGATGTAGGAGAGGCGACGAACGTGTTAGAGGGAGGAAGGTGTTGCTCCCGTGGTCGCGACGGTGTCGCGGATGCGTGCGCGGGGTCTAGCATGGGCACACACGAGCATGCACGCACGGACACGTGTTAAATAGCGTGCAGGAGCACGTGTGAGGGTGTGCGCGGGTGCGCCTGAACGGGCGCGAGGGCGGGCACGCGCGCACACCTGGTCGTGCGTGCGGGCGGGCGCCAGTCCGCTTGCTGGCATGCGCGCGGGCACGCGCCAGACCGCGCGCGGCCTGGACGGGCGTGCGCCTGGCCGCGCACAGGCACGAGCACGCGCGTCTGGTCGCGCGCGCGCTTGGCCGCGTGCACCTAACCGCGCGCGTGCGCCTGGCCGTGCCCGGGCCTCGTCGCGCGCGCCTGGCCGCGAGTGCAGCTGCGGGCTTACACGCACGATCGTGTGCGCGTGGTCACGAGCGGGTGCGTGCGTGGGGGCCTGTTGCGTGGGTAAGTGTGTCGGGGCGCGTGTGCTTGTTCGGGAGCGTCGCAGATATTTTTGATTCTATCAGGTGACGCGCCTTTTGTGCATGACGAGGGTGGATGATCTCTGATCGGACTTTTTAGTCGAAATTTATTTTTGATTTTTGCGACAGAGCTCGAAGCGTACAGCGAGGCTGATGCGCCTTCGCTCCTCTCTTACCGGGGATCAGGTTGCAATTTGGAGGAGGTTCGACCTACCTGCCGAGCTTGAAGTGAAGATACCGCGTACCGTGGAGAGGGTTCAAAATCCTCCTTGTTGTTGGTTGATGATCTGCGAGACTACCTTGAGATTGAGATTCCGGTTCCCTCCGTGCGAGGAAGTGGTTGAGATTCTGAAGTTTTGTGGTGCGTCGATTTCCCAATTTACTCCCTTGGGGGTAGTACGCCTCAGGGGGTTGGTTGTCTTCTTTCGTGAGCATGGCGGGAAACTTTCCCAAGAATGCTTCCGAAATTGGTGCGACGTTCGTTCGGATGGTGGTGAGCGTGTTCAGATCCATAGCAACAAAAGCTGCCTTGACTTTGAGGTTCGAACGGACCGCCGCAACGGAAATACTTTATTTGGTTATGTCAGGAACTCTTGGGGCTTGCCGGAGCTGTAGGACGCACTACCTGATCGCTGTCGTCGTCAGAGGGGGAGAGAGCAGGAGTTTTTCTCAGTGTTTGGATTTTTAGAGCCTCGGGATTTGGCGAACCGTCGGTTCAGCTTTTCTTCATTTGTGGAAGAGAAGCGCTTGTTGCGGTGTGGTATTTCTTCGGACTCTGGGAGGACCGCCGGGGCATCTTTGGTTTGCGATCGGAAGGGGAAGACCATTGTAGTTTCTCGAGATAGCGGTAGTGCGGCGCCTTGCTCGCCTTCTCTGGGCGTCGACTCTCCTTCTGGCGATTGTGGCGGTTCTCCACCCGAGGTATGGTGCTTGGATCATCTGCCCCGATGGAGACGACGGCTCCAAGGCTATCTTCTTCCTTGAATGCGATGAACGAAGTGGTAAGCGAACTTGATTATTTTTGGCTCTTCATTATTGTTGTATTGTGCTGACTTCTCTTCATTTTCTCTTTTACAGATCGAGACTCAGGTTCAAATTGTTGTCACATGGAATGATCATTACGTGAGCTTGAAAGAAGGGTATCTGGCCCTCCAACGAAAGTTTCAAGCTATGGCGAGCTCTCTTGTTGCTTTGAAGGATGATCATGAGCGAGACGTTTCTCGATTTCGCCGTATTGGATCGGAGCTGAAGGCAGAATTGGAGGAGACTTGAGTATATCTCTGGAGGTGGAGAAATCTCTGGAGGTGGAGAAATCTCTGTTGGGAAGGACTACTTCGATGTTGAAGCGTGCTCAAGAGGATTGTCACAACCCACATTTAATAATATATCATAGTAAGGGAAAATACGCATCATCATTCCACGTCAGCAGGGGATAACTGCAGACGCTCAGGCAAAACTCCAACTCAACACTTTTATGAAAGATCCATAAGTTATTTAGAGAAAATTCCAGTTTAAGTTAAGCAGTTAGCTATATCTCTCGACTCAGTGGCTCATCTAGTCCACAAGAAAAAAGATAGTTATACGCTGCTGAAAATACTTTATTTACAAGATTAAATGTCCTACATGAGTATAAATAACCACAGAGGACAACTCATGATATGCAAGACTCTAAATTTATAGTACTAGTGAAAGTAGTTTTTACGACCGTTAAATATAGTGGTTTAGGTTTTCAAATATGACATGTATGAAGTAATAATAGTGATTTTTGTACTTTAAAATATCTAACATGCAACCTAGAATAAAACCTTCTCAAAGAGCAAGTAAAAACAATCACAAAGAGGTAAAAGTAGCAGCTAACAAAGTATTCAATAATCCAAAAGAAAACTACCAGTAGGCGCCAACATCCTGACACGAACCCGCTAAAAGTACGCAAGTCTGAACTAAAAACTGAAAGCAACAACTACCTCACGACGGTGAGGAGAACTACTGCAGCAACTGTAGTCTAAAAGCTACCACCCAACACAGCCGCTTCACTGGCTACAGCTCTGAACCTGAGGCATTCAAAAGAATAACACCTAAGCAAGAAAATATAAGTTACAAAAAAATAAGCAGGTAATAAGTAAAAAGGCAAGAAAGGGTTTAACAAACCCGACTTTAAGAAGTGCTGAAAATCATAGCAGATTAGCCAAATAAAAACAAGTAAAGTAAAAGTTACAATAAAGGAGTTAAATGAATATTTTCACCAAGTGCGGAACGAAGCCATGCTTTGACAAAATCTGCAAGGATTACCATAGAATAGTGTAGACTGATCTAAGAAGCAAACTGAGCTCAAAACAGCTCGAAAGCGTGAATCATTAACACTTGGTAAAAACAACCGGGCCGGAGTCGACGACCAATTGTCCCAAACTAGGCTCCTAGACCTAAACGTCTCACAAAAGGCACTGCGGTGGTGACCACTTGTCCCAACCTAACCCGACAGTCCACAGAACAGAGACCAAACCACCACCAAGTGTAATGATCCACAAACCGCCGTCCAGTTGATGGTCTTTTATCCACTGCCAACCTTCATAGCCGAAGAGAACACCATAACCGAACACCCCAACCAAAACTCAAGTCTAAACCCAAAGAAAACCTTAAACAAACCCTAAAATCACCCTAAGGACCATACACGACGAATCCTACACGAAACGACAAAAATATTCCAAGTCCTGGCCAAATTTGGCGAGTACACCCGACGAATTATAATGATACTCTACGAATCGTATGACGATACTCGGCGAATCGTACGATGATACTCGACGAATCGTATGACGATACTCGGCGATATCTACTATACTCGACAAAAAAGGTTACCGATACTCGGCGAAATGCTTCTATACTCGATGAATTTACCAACGTTACTCGGCACTTTCTTCTGATACACGTCGATTCTGCCTTGACGACAGTTTTGACGATACTCACCAAATCCTAACTAATTCTCAACGAATAGCATCAATACACGACGAATCTACCTTAATGAATTCCTACCCATAATTCATACTCGACGATTTCTACCCAATATATATATGCGCTGAATTATCCTTAGGCTGAACTGTTGATACTCGACGAATTTGGCTACGATACTCGGCGAATTTCTAGCCCATACCCGCTGATTACTATCTTTGATATACGTCGAATTCTACTTAACCTCCAACCCTACTTTTCATGCCTTGGCCGAAAACTTTCCCTACTCTAGGAGATCTTTCATAGATAACTTACACTAGTCCTACTCTCTAAGGGAGGAGGGAGAAAAGGAAGAAAATACGCAAGAAATGAACATGCAAGGGGGTCAATCCACTTGCCTTGAAACTCCGGAAAAACACCTCCCGCTCGCACCGCGACAAGGATCGCCGCCAAATGATCCTAGGAACATTTCCTAAAACTTTTGGAGGAAGAAAGAGGTCTAAATCACTAACCCTAACTCCTAAAAATCGAGGAATCGGGAAAAACTTCCCACGATCGGGTAGATCTCTGCAGGAGCTTTCCGAATCTCTACTCCGGCGACGAAAACGACCACCAGATTTCTCCCTATCGTCGGCTGAAACGCACGCGAAGTCCGCTGTTTGGTTCTCTCGCGAAAAAGGTTTGCCGCTCGGGTCGGGAAGAAGATGAACATGGTTTTGTTTGACGCGACCTAATAACCGGCTATATATATATATATATATATACATACATAATAATTATAATAATATAATACAATTTAATAATCAATAAACCCAACACGACCAGAAATCCAAACCAACTCGGAATCTTGCGAAAATCGCATCGTAGCTAAATACCGACTCTACGAATCTAACGGCGAAGTCGAAATCCCAATCCTACCAACCAAACCCAGGTAAAACACCATCTGAAGGCAAAACACCATCACATCCCTATAAAAAACTTCACCGAGTCACCAAAACAGACACGGCTCGCGAGTGAAGGTGCACAAAAAAAACCAACTACACAAGAAATCCCACTGAGCAAACTCATGCTCCAATAAACAACACCTGTTAACTATGCGTCAACGTAACGCCCTGACGTCAAAAATCAGTCACTACCGGAATTAAAATAAACACCGAAAATTCAGGGGCGTTACAACCACCCCTCCTAAAAGGAAGTTTCATCTTGAAACTTGACATAAATGATCAAATCCAAAATAGAAGAAAAACAATCATAGGCTATCAAAGAAATCACTTACCAAAATCATCAGGAGAACAGCTGAGGATGAGCCTCCCTCATAGCTGACTCCAACTCCCACGTCGCACTTTCCACGTCTTGGTTCCTCCACAAAACTTTAATCATGGGTATTGTCTTCCTTTTCAATACCCGATCTTGAATATCCAAAACACGAACAGGAAATTCCACATAGGAAAGATTAGACTCCAACTGGGGCACAACAACAAGAATTTGTCTGTCGCTCAGCACACACTTCCGCAATTCGCTTACGTGGAAAACATCATGCACACCCAGAAAATTTGCAAGCAAATCCAACCTGTAAGCTGATACACCAATCCGCTCAACAATTTTAAAAGATCCCACATACCTAGGGTCCAACTTATGGTTCTTACCTGAAAGATATGGTACCTAAACACCTAGAGGGGGGGGGGGGTGAATAGGTGACCTAAACCTTTTTAACTTTTGTTTGGCAGCACAACAGTTTTTCACAGATTATTACAGTTAACAGCAATTACAGAAATCACACAGTAAAGCCACAACACAGCACAGCACAGCAGACACACTAATTTTATAGTGGTTCCCCAATCTTTGGGTACATCCACTTTCCCCCTTCGCCTATCTAGCAGTGTACTAGATTCGGCCAAACTTCTCCACTAGCTCAGAACCCAACAAGGTTCCTACCTCAGGCCCAAAGCCTTACACTCAGCCAAAAGGCCTACACTCAGCCACCCAGGCCTACACTCAGCCAATTAAAGGCCTACACTCAGAGTTCTTCAACTCCTACACTCAGGCACCAAGCCCTACCCTCAGCCTTTATAAAATAGGCTTACAATCACTCAAATCCAATGGATCTTACAAGTTTAAAATAGAAATTACAAATGCTAACTCTACAACCCAGAAAAGATGAGAGGAGTTGAGAGTTTCTTGAAGAGTTCTTGGAAGAACTCAGCTTGATCCAAACTGACTTAGCTTTCTTCAAAGCTTCTTGAGTAGAACTGAATTAGTCTGAATCTTCTGCAGTTGATCCTTGATCTCTGCTTCTTGAAATCCAGATGACTCTGAATTCTTCTTTTCAGCCTTAGTTCCAAAGACTGAATCCTTGGTTGGAGCTCTCTCTCTCCAACTACTTAGATCTGCAGTTGGACTGCCTGATCTTCTTGTGTTGATCTTCTGTGTATCACTTCTTGATTAAGTCTGATCAACTACTTCAATTATTATCACACCATGTAATGATTGTAAACTTCTTAACAACTACTCCTTTTTCACTTTAAACTGTGGGTGCCTATTTATAGGCTTCCTTTATGGTAACCGGCTGATCCGGTTTATAACAGACTTTTGACTTCTCTGACAGTTGCTGTAGACCGGCTGGATTGGCAGCTGTCATGTCAACCAGTCACTTCTTGAAATTCTGCTAACTGTCAGTTAGTGTCGAGACTTTCTGTTCTTAAGTGTCGACACTTATAGACCAAGTGTCGACACATGTTGTGTAAGTGTCGACACAAGTCTACAAGGTGTCGACACAATTCCTTGTATGTCTCGACACAGTTTCTTCTGCATGTGTCGACACTAAAATTGAGTGTCGACACAAGTACTTGTACTTCATTCTTTATCTGTTATTCTTCTAAGTGTCGACACATCTCCTTTGTGTCGACACATGTTCATGTGTAGAAACTGTCAAGTGTCGACACTGCTTCTTGGTGTCGACACAAGTCTTCATTCTTGATTCTTCAGCTGAGTGTCGACACATTCCCTTAGTGTCGACACTTATACTTAGAATATTTTTACAATTTCCTGTTCTTTGCTAAGTGTCGACACAGCTCCTTGTGTCGACACTTTCTTCAAGTGTAGAGTCTTCAACTAAGTGTCGACACATTGTGCTGAGTGTCGACACTTTCTTCAAGTGTTGACTCTTCTGATTTTGTGTCGACACATTGTGCTGAGTGTCGACACATTCTTCAAATACTGAGTCTTTAGCTAAGTGTCGACACATTGCGTTGAGTGTCGACACTTTCTTCCAGTGCTGAGTCTTCTGCATAGTGTCGACACACTGTGTTGAGTGTCGACACTTGTACTTAGAATCTGTAGACTTTTGCTGAGTGTCGACACTCACTTCAAGTGTCGACACTTTCTGGTGTAGACACAGCTCTTCTGGGTGTCGACACTTCTGCTAAGTGTCGACACAGCTTTTCTGCATTCTTCTACACTGAGTGTCGACACAGCTCCAAGTGTCGACACTTTCTGACTGGTGTCGACTCTTCTTCCCAGGTGTCGACACAATGACTCCAAGTGTCGACACTGCATGTCTGGGTATCTGCATGAATCATTTCAAAGTCTGGAGGTGGATAGATTACATCAGCCACTGCTTGTTGCTCACCTCCAAGATATGTTCCTTGAATACCAGATTCAGCCACTTCATTGTCATCACACAGGGGAGGATATCCAAGTGTAGCCCTGATTGAATTTGAAATCCATTTTGCATGCTCAGAACTGGCCTTGACTAACACTCTCTCCCCCTTTATGACTTCTTGAGCCATATGATCCCTTACATCATCTTTCTGAAATCTGATTTGGCTATCCAAATATCTTATGCCCTCTTTAAAGAAAGGTCTAAGCTTTGTAAGCTGTTCTGATATGACCTTCTGGGAATCTTGTATGGCATTCTTTACAGCAGCAATCTCTGCTTGAAATAACTTATCAAAATCAGCTTTGGCAGCAGCAGAGGAAGTTGAAGGTTCATCTGACTTATTCTTGATTTCAGTGACTATTGCATTGTGAGATGCAGTCAAGTTATCATTCATCCTCAACTGATTCTCCAGCACATAGCCTTGTTGGACTGCTATATCATCCACTTTCTCTTTAATAGTTTCTTGATGTTTAGCCAGATATACCACAGCATTAGCACCCTTGGTAAAATTATCAGTCATCTCCTTTTTATTAAGGTTCATTTCAAACCTTATTGACTTCATTTCCTGTCCCAGATCAGATTGGAGAGTTTTGTGTCCTTCATCAACATAAGTTTCCAAGGCCTTTCTTTGTTCATCCATCTTGATTTGCAAGGCAAGCAATAGAGCACTGTAATCAGTGGATGGAGCTTGTTGAACTAATGAATGTTGAGCAACAGTTTGAAGAGCCTTCTTATAGCTCTGGCTCCTTCTCTTGAATACAAAGAACTTCTTTTTCTGAGCTTGCTCAGCTTCATCATCTTCAGATTCAGATGTACTTGCTATATCCACCCTATCCTTAGGGCTGGATGGTTTTTCAGTATGCACATCTTGTGCCTTCTCAGAATCTAGCCTTATAGGCTCTTCCTCAATTTCCATGTTCTCCCCCTCAGCAGCAGCATCCTTTCCTGTATCAGCAGTATTCTTTTCCATATCAAAATCTTCTTGATCTAAGTTCAAAAACAGATCTTCCATGGTATACTCTGCTGGAGTTTGTGCAGGAGATGTACTTGGTTCTTCAACCACTTGATCAGGTACCACAACAGATGTGTCTGGAAGAACAACATCTGGTTCTTGGTGTGCTGGCTGATATTGCTGATGGTCATCAGACAAATCAGAATTTATTATAGAAAAATTGAAAGTTTTAAGGTCAACAAGTACCTCTTGAATGAGGAGGGTGGCTAGTTCACTCTCCAGTGTAGATCGTACTGCTACACCTGGAAGCTCCCCCTGAATGTCAGCTGCCTCCTGAGGAGCAGGTGTCTTCTCTGCAGTCACATCAACTGGACTTTCAGGAGTGAAGACCACATGTTCTTCACTGCCTGAGCTGCTGGAGGTCTCTTGAGGCACAGCAGCTGTCTTCCTCTTCTTCCTGGGAGGAGAGTCTCTCTTAGAAGCTTGTTTCTCAGGGGTGGCCAAGTCCTTTGACACCAGCACCCTTTCCCATCTTGAGAATATCCTGGAGTCCATTCTCCTCATATGATTGATCTTTGTTCCTGCTGCAGAGCTCATTACCTCTGGAATTGATCCAGCCAGGTAGAGACTTATTATCCTGCCCAGATTGGGCTTCTTCAGGCTTTCTTTAACTTTCTCATAAACCACCATTGACCAATCTGTCTTCAGAGTGAAGATGATCCTGGTCATGATTTCAAACATGGAGGCAGACACCCTGTCATGCCCTCCTGGTTTGCACAGGATTACCTTGCCCACTACTTCAGACAAGAACTTGCCTTGATTGTTCATCCCCTTCCTGTTGAAGACTGATCCCACCTTCATTTTGGATCCAGGCCACACCAAGTAAGAGCTTCCCTGGTCTTGGAAGCAGTTACCTCCTCTTCTTCTTGAATCTTAGGTAGCTGAAGTACCTTTCTTAAAGACTTGGGGGATAGTTTGACTTTGGTGCCATGCACCCTGGACTTAATCCTGAATCCAGAGTCGTCCACAGTTGCTCCAGTAAGAAATTCAATCACTTCTTTCTTCCATATCTTGGTTGGCTCTGAAACCAAGTATTCTAGTCCTGAATCGCTGACTAGGGTAATTACTGATTTGAATTCTTGATCGCTGTCGTCAAATGCGCCTCGCACGAGCTCATACCCTTCGTTAACATTCTCTTCCAGCTTGGGAGCCATTAGGGTTTTGAGAATTAGTCTTGAGATAAGAGAAATGTCGACACAAGAGTTTAGGTCTCGAAACTTTGAAAGCGTGTCGACAATCAAAGACAGAACCCTATTTATACCTTTCCTGTTTGAAGACGAACAGGCGGGATGAATTTCTAATGATGTGTCGACACTGTCAATAAGTGTCGACACTGACTTATAATGTCTCGACACTCATGTGTCGACACAAATTTAGTCAACAGATTTTATGTGTCGACACTTGGTTAAGTGTCGACACCACTATACTCGACATGTGTCGAGACTTTACTTAGAAAAATTCTGAGTAAAACTTAAGTGTCGACACTTTATTGAATGTGTCGACACCTACTCGACATGTGTCGACACTAACATTCTGAAGTGTCGACACTAGCTTCCTAGATGTGTCGACACCATTTTTCTGAAGTGTCGACACTTACTATTCTGTGTCGACATAGACTTGTCTATGTGTCGACACCTTTTTACTTAGCCAATTTTTGTTCTGTATACTTAGTCTAAGTTTATCATACCTAGTTCAATTTTGAACCTATTAAACTTAGCTTCTTCTAAGGGCTTAGTGAACATATCAGCTATCTGATTATCTGTTTTAACATATTCAAGTGCAATATCATTTCTTTCTACATGCTCCCTAAGAAAGTGATATTTAATCTCAATATGTTTAGTTCTACTATGTGATACAGGATTATTAGCTATGGAAATAGCACTAGTAGAATCACAATAAAGTGGAGTTCTACTTACCTGACATCCATAGTCTTCTAGCTGATGTTGAATCCACAGAAGTTGAGCACAGCAACTTCCTGCAGCTACATATTCTGACTCAGCTGTGGAGATGGCCACACTGGTTTGCTTCTTACTACTCCATGAAATGAGTCTTCCACCTAGGAATTGACAGGATCCAGTAGTGCTCTTTCTATCTTCTTTGCATCCTGCAAAGTCTGCATCTGAATAGCCTGTTAGATCAAAATCTCCATTCCTAGGGTACCAGAGGCCTAGATAGGGTGTGCCCTTTAGATATCTCAAGATTCTCTTGACTGCAGTCAAGTGAGACTCTTTGGGGCAGGCTTGATACCTGGCACAAACACATGTAGCATACATAATGTCAGGCCTACTTGCAGTCAAGTATAGTAGGGAGCCAACTATCCCTCTATACAAGGTTTCATCTACAGGTTTCCCTGCATCATCCTTGCTTAGAGACATACTTGACCCCATAGGAGTCTTCATGGTACTGGAGGAATCCATACCATATTTCCTTATGAGTTCTAGGGTGAACTTTGACTGACATATGGACAAGCCACTTTCAGTCTGTTTAACTTGGAGACCCAAGAAAAACTTCAGCTCTCCCATACTACTCATTTCAAATTGACTTTGCATAAGCTTTGCAAACTTTTTGCAAAGGCTACTTTCAGTAGACCCAAATATAATGTCATCTACATATATTTGGACAAGTATTACTTTGCCTCTAGATTCCCTAAGGAATAGAGTCTTATCTATTTTCCCCCTTGTGAACTTGTTCTCAATGAGGAAACTAGATAGGGTTTCATACCAAGCTCTAGGAGCTTGCTTTAACCCATACAATGCTTTCCTAAGTCTATAGACATAATGTGAAAAGTAGGATCAACAAAACCTGAAGGCTGCTCCACATATACTTCTTCTTTTAAATTACCATTAAGGAATGCTGACTTCACATCCATTTGGTATACTTTGAATCCTTGGTAGGTTGCATAGGCCAAGAACATCCTTATGGCTTCCAGTCTGGCTACTGGAGCAAAGGTTTGATCAAAATCAATACCTTCTTCTTGCCTATATCCTTTTGCAACCAATCTTGCCTTATTCTTAATGATGACTCCTTGTTCATCTAACTTGTTTCTGTAGATCCACTTTGTTCCTATCACATTGTGATCTTTAGGCTTAGGAACTAAGTCCCAAACCTTGCACCTCTTGAACTGGTTTAGCTCTTCCTGCATAGCTTCAGTCCACTGTGGATCTTGTATAGCTTCTTCAAATTTCTTAGGTTCTATTTGAGACAGAAAACTTGAATATATTGCAGCATTCTGATTTCTGCTCCTTGTCTGAACACCTTGTCTTGGATCTCCAATGATCAGCTCCACTGGATGATCTCTTAGATGCCTGTTGGCTGGAGGCATCCTTACTTCTGGTTGTACTTCATCAGCATCTTCATCATGCTGAGTTCCTTGAACTTCTTCAGCTCCTGGTACATGTAGTTCTCCCCCTGGACATAAGCCATCTTCTTCTACTTGCTGTCTTGCAGCAGGTACATCTTCTATGGTAAGCTTGTCCATCTTCTTAGAAAGACCTGTGGGGCTGCACACACTACTAGACAACTCATTGTTAATAAGAAGTGTCTCATCAAAAACTACATGCACAGACTCCTCTACAACTTGTGTAGTCAAGTTGTAGACTCTATAAGACTTACTATTACTGCTGTACCCAACAAACACTCCCTCTTGGGATTTGGCAGCAAACTTAGTTAAGTAAGTCTTCCCATTGTTAAGTATGAAGCATTTACAACCAAAAATCCTGAAATAGGATAGGTTTGGTTTCCTGCCTTTCACTACTTCATAGGGGGTCTTGTTTAACCTTTTAGTTATGGTAGCTCTATTTATCACATGGCATGCAGTGTTAACTGCTTCAGCCCAGAAATATTCTGGTAGTGAAGAATCACTTAATAGAGTCCTACCAGCTTCTATCAAGGTTCTATTTTTCCTTTCAGCAATGCCATTTTGCTGAGGTGTTCTAGGTGAAGAGAATTCTTGAAATATCCCATAGTCTTCACATAGTTTTGTCATGCTTTCAGATTGAAACTCTGTACCATGGTCACTTCTAATTTTGACCACTGTACAGTTCAATTCATTCTGAATTTGCTTAACAAAACTGTGTAAGACACTAGGTGTTTCAGATTTCTGCTTTAAGAAGAACACCCAGGAAAACCTTGAGTAGTCATCAACAACTACAAAGGTGTAGACCTTCCTACCTAAGCTGTGAACTGGCATTGGACCAAATAGATCCATATGCAAGAGGTATAAACACCTCACAGCATCCTTGTTGTCAATGCTTCTAAAGGTGGATTTAGTCTGCTTGCCCTTTTGACAAGCTGAGCAAATGCCATCTTTGACACACTTAACTTGAGGACCATTCCTCACTAACTCTTTACTAAAGAGTTTGCCAATAGTCTTGTAATTAAGATGAGCAAGCCTCTTGTGCCACTTGACACATTGAGAGACTGTCTCATCAGCTACAAGACAAACTGGAGAACTATTGTTCTCAACCATAATGTCTAAACAATAGACATTTCTCTTCCTATAACCTGTCAAAATAATCTTTTGATCACTTGACCTCTTGATATGACAACCATTTTTAACAAATGAGATGTCATACCCTACATCACTTAATTGACTTATACTAATGAGGTTATGTTTCAAACCTTTAACATAAGCCACTTGAGTAATGGTAACAAGGTTAGAAGAAATGTTACCAAACCCTTTGATGATTCCTTTTTCAGAACCACCAAAGGTCACCTTTGGACCATTTTTGATAGGGATGAAATCCTTCAGTAGTCCCCTAGTTCCAGTCATGTGTCTGGAACATCCACTATCCAAGTACCATGTAGGGGTATGGCCACTTGGATTCTCCTGCAAAACAAATTAATGAACCTTAGAACCCAAAGTAAACTTGGGTCCTTGGTGATTGTTAGTTTGCAAATTGACATAGCTACCTGCTGTCTTTCCAACAGGTAACTTGCTACTCAACTTGGCACTGGCATTGTGCCAACAGTCCAAAGCAAAGTGACCAACTTTGCCACAGCACCAACATTCAAATTTGTTGTACCTTTGCTTAGGTACAGACTTGGCTGTCTTAACTACAACAGTCTTAGTGAATGTTGGGGCTTTGCCCTTGGACTTAGACTGATTCTGAACAGTCCTTGCTGGATTAACAAATCCCACTCCAGTCTTTCCTTTATGATGAACAAAGTCATCAATCAAGGGTAGCACTGATTTAGGTTTTGAAAACCTAGCTACTAGCTCTTTCTCCTTCTGAAGATTAATCTCCAGTTTCTTAATTTGATCATTCTTAAATGCAATGGTACCCATCTGAATCACAGTAATGTGTTTCAGCCTGGCCACTTCATTCAGTTTTTGATCATAATTCTTCTCATAATCTATTGCAGCTGCCTTGAGATCAGCAATTTCCTTAGCCAAATTTTTGGCTAGGGTCTTGCTTTTCTTATAGGCTTGCAATAGTACTTGATATTCATCTAGGAGTTGATGAATGTCACCCTCAGACTCAGATATATTCTCATCACTTGATGAAGAATACTCTGACTCTGAACTAGAACTGGAATCAGAACTTTGAGTTAAACCTTGTACCTGACTGGGTCCTGGCTGCTCCAGGTTTTTGGTACTTTCAGTCAAAGCCATCAGTCCTTGGCTTTGACAGTCTTCTTGCTCATAGATAGATTCCATGATCTGCATGAACTCTTCTTCTTCTTCAGCAAATAGCCCAATATAGGCTTCAGCATCTTCATCAGTGTCTGAAGAAGACATATCTGAGAGAGTCTTCTCATTCTTTGCAACAAAGGACTTCTCCTTCTTTCCTTTGAAGTGTGTTTTCTTCTTGTCACTGGATTCCTTCCTTCTTTCAGGACAGTCTGCAATAACATGGCCCTGTCTATTGCAGCAGTAACAAATTATCTTGGATCCAGTTGCCTTACTTGTCTTGGTCCTTTTCTTGTCCTTCTTTGAAGGCTTCTTTTCCTGATATTGAACCTCTTTCCCTTTGGAAGATGAAGGTCTAGACCTCCATTGTTTCTTCTTAAGGAACTTCTGAAAATGTCTGGTGAATGCAGCAAAGTCTTCATCACTTTCACTGCTTGTAGATTTTGTACTTTCAGACTCTTCAGATTCTGATTCAACTACCTCTGGAGGAGGAGTTGATGACTTGGTCCTGCTCTTTCTGGGTACATCTGACTTAAAGGCAACAGTCTTTTCCCTGTATTCAGTCCTTGTTGACTTTTCTTCTTCTTTTCTTACTGACAGTTGCATCTCATAAGATAACAACTTGCCAAAAAGTGTGGGAGGAGGAATTTCTCCCAACTTTGCCATTTCTCTGATGGCACAAATCTTGGTGTCCCAGTCTTTGGTTAGGGACCTTAAGAATTTGTCATTCAACTCATAGTTTGTGAACTCTCTTCCATATGACATGAGTTCATTTACAATTCTATAAAATTTCTTGTAGCATTCAGTGATGCTATCTCCTCTTCCTTGCCTAAAGCTTTCATATTCTTGATTAAGCAAGGACTTCCTATCTTGCCTTACTTCTTCAGAACCTTCCATATAGACAATGAGGGTGTCCCACATTTCTTTTGCAGTTTTACAGTGAATAAGGTTCTGGAAGGTGGCATCATCAATTGCACTAACTATTATATTCTGTGCTCTTTTGTCCATGGTTGCTAGGACAATCTCATCCTTGGTCATTTCAGAGAAATCCTTTGGAGTCCTCTGATTTGCATCCAATACTGAAATCTTCATGGACACATATGGCCCTTCTTTGACTGTGATGTATATCCTAGGGTCAGAGGCTTCCATAAAAAGCCTAACCCTCTCTTTCCAGATCCCAAAGATCTCTTTTCTGCATATAGGTAGTTTCATTGAACCCAACTCCTTATGATTCTCTGAAGAACCCATGTTCTTGATTTTCTTGAAACTGTTTCCTGTTTCCTGACTTATACTGAATCTGCCAAACAGGATCTCCTCAGACAGTTAGTCCTGATTTTGAGGAACCTGGCTCTGATACCACTTGAAAGATATGGTACCTAAACACCTAGAGGGGGGGGGTGAATAGGTGACCTAAACCTTTTTAACTTTTGTTTGGCAGCACAACAGTTTTTCACAGATTATTACAGTTAACAGCAATTACAGAAATCACACAGTAAAGCCACAACACAGCACAGCACAGCAGACACACTAATTTTATAGTGGTTCCCCAATCTTTGGGTACATCCACTTTCCCCCTTCGCCTATCTAGCAGTGTACTAGATTCGGCCAAACTTCTCCACTAGCTCAGAACCCAACAAGGTTCCTACCTCAGGCCCAAAGCCTTACACTCAGCCAAAAGGCCTACACTCAGCCACCCAGGCCTACACTCAGCCAATTAAAGGCCTACACTCAGAGTTCTTCAACTCCTACACTCAGGCACCAAGCCCTACCCTCAGCCTTTATAAAATAGGCTTACAATCACTCAGATCCAATGGATCTTACAAGTTTAAAATAGAAATTACAAATGCTAACTCTACAACCCAGAAAAGATGAGAGGAGTTGAGAGTTTCTTGAAGAGTTCTTGGAAGAACTCAGCTTGATCCAAACTGACTTAGCTTTCTTCAAAGCTTCTTGAGTAGAACTGAATTAGTCTGAATCTTCTGCAGTTGATCCTTGATCTCTGCTTCTTGAAATCCAGATGACTCTGAATTCTTCTTTTCAGCCTTAGTTCCAAAGACTGAATCCTTGGTTGGAGCTCTCTCTCTCCAACTACTTAGATCTGCAGTTGGACTGCCTGATCTTCTTGTGTTGATCTTCTGTGTATCACTTCTTGATTAAGTCTGATCAACTACTTCAATTATTATCACACCATGTAATGATTGTAAACTTCTTAACAACTACTCCTTTTTCACTTTAAACTGTGGGTGCCTATTTATAGGCTTCCTTTATGGTAACCGGCTGATCCGGTTTATAACAGACTTTTGACTTCTCTGACAGTTGCTGTAGACCGGCTGGATTGGCAGCTGTCATGTCAACCAGTCACTTCTTGAAATTCTGCTAACTGTCAGTTAGTGTCGAGACTTTCTGTTCTTAAGTGTCGACACTTATAGACCAAGTGTCGACACATGTTGTGTAAGTGTCGACACAAGTCTACAAGGTGTCGACACAATTCCTTGTATGTCTCGACACAGTTTCTTCTGCATGTGTCGACACTAAAATTGAGTGTCGACACAAGTACTTGTACTTCATTCTTTATCTGTTATTCTTCTAAGTGTCGACACATCTCCTTTGTGTCGACACATGTTCATGTGTAGAAACTGTCAAGTGTCGACACTGCTTCTTGGTGTCGACACAAGTCTTCATTCTTGATTCTTCAGCTGAGTGTCGACACATTCCCTTAGTGTCGACACTTATACTTAGAATATTTTTTACAATTTCCTGTTCTTTGCTAAGTGTCGACACAGCTCCTTGTGTCGACACTTTCTTCAAGTGTAGAGTCTTCAACTAAGTGTCGACACATTGTGCTGAGTGTCGACACTTTCTTCAAGTGTTGACTCTTCTGATTTTGTGTCGACACATTGTGCTGAGTGTCGACACATTCTTCAAATACTGAGTCTTTAGCTAAGTGTCGACACATTGCGTTGAGTGTCGACACTTTCTTCCAGTGCTGAGTCTTCTGCATAGTGTCGACACACTGTGTTGAGTGTCGACACTTGTACTTAGAATCTGTAGACTTTTGCTGAGTGTCGACACTCACTTCAAGTGTCGACACTTTCTGGTGTAGACACAGCTCTTCTGGGTGTCGACACTTCTGCTAAGTGTCGACACAGCTTTTCTGCATTCTTCTACACTGAGTGTCGACACAGCTCCAAGTGTCGACACTTTCTGACTGGTGTCGACTCTTCTTCCCAGGTGTCGACACAATGACTCCAAGTGTCGACACTGCATGTCTGGGTGTCGACACAAGCTTTCTCAAGTGTCGACACTTTGCCTCTGGGTGTCGACACATGGACTTAGAAATTTTCAGCTCCAGTCCAGTGTATATCTAACCTGCACAAGTAACTCAAACAAACATCAAATACATTCTGATGTATATCATTGAGTTAGGTGAGGCTTCTTCAAATCAGGTACATTTGACCAATGTACCCAACATTACCAAACCTCTTAACGCCCGACATCGGGGAAACCTTAAGAAACAGCATGTCCCCAACAGCAAACTCCAAATCAGTTCTACGCTGATTTCCATTCTTTTCATAACGCTCCTGAGCTATCCGAAGCTTCTCTCGAATATGCTTAACCAAAATATCCATTTCTTCCAACGATTCCAGACCCAACTACGACCTCTCACCAACCTCGGCCCAAAATAAGGGAGTTATGCAACGTCCCCCAAACAATGCCTCAAACTGGGTCATCTACAAACTATCTTGAAAACTGTTATTGTATGCAAATTCTATCAATCTCAAACGTTCATTCCATGTTCCTCTGTAGTCCAAAACATAACATCTGATCATATCTTCCACGATCTGATTTACTTTCTCTGTCTGACCATTTGTTTGCGGATGATAGGCGGTGGAATACCTCAAATCGGTACCCAACCTCTCCTGTAAACTCTTCCAAAAATGAGACGTAAACCTGGAGTCTCGATCTGATACAATACTAACAGGCACTCCATATAACCCGATGACCTCATCCAAGTATAACTTAGCTATTTTCTTCATGGAGTAGTCGATCTTGAACGGCATGAAGTGAGCACACTTCATTAGTCCGTACACTATAACCCAAACTGAGTCGTATCCTCGGGGAGATCTCGGCAATCCCGTAATAAAATCCATCGAAATACTCTCCCACTTCCAACTCGGAATTTCTAAGGTAGTCAGCTTGCCTCCAGGCCTTCCATGATCGACCGTAACTCGCTTTCAGGTAAAACATTCTAAAACAAACTTAGCTATATCGCCCTTCATACCAAACCACCAAACGATCTGCTTCAGATCTTTATACATTTTAATGGAACCAGGGTGATAGGCAACACTAGAACCATGAGCCTCCTTGCATAACTTAACTCGAATATCCTCAACTGTGGGAATGCAAAATCTACCGCGACACTTCAAAGTACCCGCATCATCAATCAAAAAGTCCGGTAGTTCCCCTTTCACAGTTCTATTATAAAGATGCAACAAACCGGAATCATCCCTTTGATATAACCTCGTAAGTGTAATCCATGAAGGCTCTATTACTTCCAAACTACTGGGCGAGTCACTACTCCCCACCGATATATCCATCAGGAGAAATTCCTCCACTAGCAAATCCACAGAAAGGTTAAACATTTTCGTTGACTTCCTACTCAGGGCATCAACTACCACATTACCTTTGTCCGGATGATATTGGATCTCCACATCATAATCTGCAACATACTCTAACCACCTCCGCTGGCGCAAATTCAGTTCTTTTTGAGTGAAGACGCACTTCAAACTCTTATGATCAGTATAAATCTTGCACATAGCATCATAAAACAGATGTGTCCATAACTTTAAGGCATAAATCACAGCTGCGAATTCTAAATCGTGTATAGGGTAATTCCTCTAATGTATCTTTAACTAACGTGACCCAAACACGATCACTTTGCCTTCTTGCATCAACACGCAACTGAGTCCAACGTGTGATGCATCCACATTCACAATATACACTATCCCTTCGGTAGGCAAGACCAAAACCGGTGCAGTACACAATCTTCTTTTTAATTCCAGAAAAGTCTCTTCGCACTTATTGCTCCAGACAAAAGTTGCATTCTTCTGCGTAAGCTTCGGTAGCAGTGCAGACAACATAGAGAAACCCTCCACAAACCTTCTATAATATCCTGCCAATCCTAGGAAACTTCTTATCTCTTTGGGTGTGGTAGGTCTGTTCCAATCCATTACGACAGCTATCTTCTCAGGGTCTACAGAAATTCCATCCTTATTAACCATATGACCCAAGAAGGAGACCTGAGGCAACCAAAACTCACACTTGCTCAGCTTACCATACAACGTATGCTCCCTTAAAGCAGACAAAATGAAACGCAAGTGTTGTGCATGCTCTTCAGCACTGCGGGAGTATACCAGAACATCATCTATAAATACAACCACAAAACGGTCTAGGAAATCCTTAAACACTATGTTCATCATGTCCATGAAAACAAAGGGTGCATTGGTCAATCCAAAAGACATCACCAAGAACTAGAAATGTTCATGTCGTGAACGAAAAGCAGTCTGCGGAATATCCATCTCACGAATCTTCAACTGATGGTAGCCTGAACGTAGGTCAATCTTTGAAAACACAGAGCTACCACACAATTGATCAAACAAGTCATATATTCTCGGCAGGGGATACATATTCTTGATGGTCACATTATTCAGTTCTATATAATCAATACACATCCTCATCGATCTATCCTTTTTCTTCACAAACAGCACAGGAGTACCCCACGATGAAGAACTTGGTCTAATGAATATGTTCTGCAACAACTCATCTAATTGGGTATGCAGCTTCTCCAGCTCACGTGGGGCCATACGATACGGCGCCTCAGTAATAGGACGGGTACCCGGCTCCAAATCTATGACGAACTTCACGTCTCTCTCAGGTGGAAGACTAGGAAGATTATCAGGAAATACATCAGGAAACTCGCACGCTACAGCAACCTCCTCTACTTGCGGCAAACTACTACCGATCGCCAACACTGAAACCAAACAGGCAAAACATCCGGAATTTACAAGCTTCCAAGCACGTACCGTAGAAATAATCGGAGAAACTTGGCGCGAAAAACCATAAACACTCCCGGGTTGACCGTTGTCCATCTTGAAGTCTAAGCGCTTGACCTTGCATTGGATAACCGCATCATACTTGGACAACCAGTCCATGCCCAAAATCACATCAAAATCTTCCAAGTCTATCACCTTCAGATCAGCGACGGCTAGAAAATCTCCTAACAGAATCGGACAACTCTGAATGTCTTGGTTCGATACCACTAAATCGCTAGAGGGAAACTTGATGCGAAACGCGTCGCCAACAAGATCGAGTGTCAAACGGTAACGCTCTACGAAGGTTCTAACCACGAACGAGTGGGTAGCACCGGAATCGAAAAGAACGTGTGCCCATCGGTTCTTGACCTTAAACTTTCCTATAAAATAGCATACACAACTAAGGGAACGAACGTCAAAACTACAACTACAAATTAAAAGCTTGAGCTATGTTAGAATCTAACCTGAAATCACTTGAGAAGACGTCTGAGATTCCTCCAAAGACACCACGTTCAGCTTGCCCTTCCCCTTATCCAATGGCTGCGGTGGCTGCAAGGCCTGAAGTGGAATTGGTTGCAATAGGGGCTGAGTCTGCGGGCACTTCGACCTAACATGCCTCTTCTGTCCACATTGGAATCATGTCTTGTCTTTATGCCAACAATGGGCAGCGTCGTGCCCTCTCCGCTTACACGTAGAACAAACCAAATCTCCTTTAGGAGCACTATGAATCGCATGAACTTGCTCCTGCTTCTGATCTCCTATCCTCTTGTAACATCTTTCGAACGGATGGTCTGACCGGCCACAGAAATTGCATATCTCTTTACTCCTTTTCCTCGAAGCAGCACTAGATTTTTGGGAACTCTTATCCTCACCAGTCTTCCTCTTATCCTTTCTCATTTGTTGACCCCAGTTCTTGGCATTGTCAATCGCCTCAACCTTCAGAGCAGCCTCCACAACTTCAGCATAGCTTTTGGATCCATAAGCACTAGCTAGCTGCTGGATGTCATTCCTAAGACCACCTGGGAAACAATTAACTCGACTAGACTCTGAAGAAACCATGTCAGGGGATCATATTCTCGGGGTTGGGAACCCCATCCCAAGCTGAAGACTGGCTCTCCCGTGTGAAGAGAGTCTTGACAGCGACGGAGACGGAAGAATGACAAATGACCACTATTGCTACGTTCCTCCTGGATGGTGAAGGGAGATTGTGGTGGGAAGGATTGGAGCTACATCTATTGAGAGGTAGACAACTTACAGACGTCTCGATGGAGGAGTTCTCGAGACTGTTCTTGGCTAGGTACCTCCCTTCGGCGCAGAGGATAGCGTTGGAGAACGAGTTCCTGAAGTTGGTTCAAGGAGACAGTAGCGTGGATGAATATCTCCACGAGTTTACTCGATTGAGTCGATATGCTAGCTCCACTATCGCGGATGAGGAGCGCAAGACGAATCGATTCTACGAAGGGTTGAGAGATGATTTGAGGCTGCTACTCTCGGGGCCGATGACGCAGGGTTTCTTGACCGTGGTCCACACGTCCCGGTCCTTGGAGAAGAACATGAAGAATGTTCAGGCAAAGAAAAGTTTGGGTGACAAGAAGTCTGAATTCAAGGCGCCGACTACTTCAAAGTCCGGCTATCGAAGGTTCTACAAGAAGGCTAGGACTTCGGGTCCAGCCCCCTCTTCTGGTGCTTCTAGGGCGACTACGGGTCGAACCCCGGGTGCATGTTTTACTTGTGGGAAGCCGGGGCACTTTGCCCGTGACTGCCAGAGCGGACGTCCCAAGTCCGAGAGAAAGCCGGGAGCAACATACGAAGAGAAGGGCAAGGCGGTGGAGTCAACCGCGTCCCATTATGCTCCGGCTCAACCAAGGGTGTATAATCTTGGCCAACAGGAGACCATCAAACAGGCGGATGTGGTGACAGGTAAAATTTAAATTTGTAGCAAGTTAAATTTCTTTAAATACTTGTTATGCACATGTTACCTTACCACTGCTTGTTTAGGATTTGTTTTGATTTGTGAAAATCCGGCATGTGCACTCTTCGATACAGGAGCTTCACACTCCTTTTGTCCGAAGAATTCATATCGCGCATCGGAGTACCTTCTTCGATGGCGAAGGACAAGTTGGATGTGTTGTTGCCCAATAGGTGTTCGATGCGCGCGCATAGAATCTGTGGCGTGAAGATTCGAATTGGGAGCTAGTAGTTCCATTTGCAAGCGTCGTTATTGCCGCTAGTGGAATTCGACGTTATATTTGGCATGGACTGGCTCTCGGAGCAGCGAGGCTATATTGATTGCGGTACCAAGGAAGTCAAGTTGGGAGCAGGTCGTGAGACGATTTTCATGGGCTTGAAGGGGTCGAGCAAGACGTTGATGTCTGCTCTTCAGGTGGTGAAGGAAGTTTGTGCCGGTGCAGAACTGTTCTTTACACTAGTGGAGGTTGCAAAGCCTAAGCCCGCGTTGGACAGTATTTCAGTGGTATCAGAGTACCCTGATGTGTTCCCTAGCGATCTTCCTGGAGCCCCGCCGCAGAGGGAGATAGACTTTACGATAGAGCTCGTACCAGGTGCAAATCTTGTGTCACGCTCTCCTTATCGGCTAGCGCCTAAGGAAATGGCGGAGCTGAAGGTGCAACTGCAAGAGTTGTTGGAGCAAGGGTATGTGCGTCCAAGTTCTTCACCTTGGAGCGCGCCGGTCCTCTTTGTTAAGAAGAAGGACGGAAGCTTGAGGCTATGTATTGATTATCGGGAGCTCAACAAGTTGAAGGAAAAGAACAAGTACCCGATCCCCCGGATTGATGATCTATTCGATCAGTTAGTCGGGTTGATGGTGTACTCAAAGTTGGACCTCAAGTCCGGGTACTATCAGCTGTGAATAAGGGAGAGTGATATCCCGAAGACAGCGTTCAGTACGAGATACGAGCATTACGAGTTTACGGTCATGCCGTTTGGGCTGACTAATGCGCCGTCAGTGTTCATGGACTTGATGAACAGGACCTTCAGGGAGTTCTTGGACCATTTTGTGATCGTCTTTATCGACGATATTTTGGTGTACTCGCAGAGTGAGGAAGATCACTTCAGGCATCTTCATTTGGTTTTGGAGACGCTAAGGAGGAATCAATTGTACGTCAAGTTCTTGAAGTGCGAGTTTTGGTTGTCCTCAGTGGTGTTCCTCGGTCATATAGTGAGTGGGGAAGGTATTGCAGTGGATCCAGCGAAGATTGTTGCGATACGAGAGTGGCCTGAGCTTTCTACGGTAGCGAAAGTCCGGAGCCTTCTGGGGCTTGCCAGCTATTATAGGCGCTTCGTAGAGAACTTCTCGCGGATAGCGTTACCTCTCACTACTTTGACGAGGAAGGAGCAAAAGTTCATTTGGACGCCGAAGTGCGCGCGAGCTTTTGAGGAGTTGAAATGTCGGTTGACCACGGCGCTTGTGCTGAGTTCGCCGAGTGTGACCGAAGGTTATGAGATTTATAGTGATGCTTCAGGCAGTGGTTTGGGTTGTGTGCTGTTACAGCATGGAAGCGTTATAGCATATGGCTCGAGACATCTGAAGGTGCACGAGAGGAACTATCCGGTCCATGACTTGGAGTTAGCGCCCGTTATTTTTGCCTTGAAGCTATGGAGGCATTATTTGTACGGTGTGAATATTGATATCTACACCGATCACAAGAGCCTGAAGTATTTAATTGATCAGAAAGATCCGAATATGCTGCAGCGTAGATGGATGGAGTTCCTGGGGGACTATACATTCAAAATCCACTACATGCCTGGTAAAGGTAATGCGGTTGCGGACGCGTTGAGTCGTCGGGCCCCAGCTCAAGCCAATTGGCTGTCGGTTCATGACGAGCGGTTGGTTCGGGAGTTAGAGGCGTTAGAGATTTCTTGCGTGGATAAGCAATCAAGTGCTGAAGCACTATTGAATTGGACTGAAGTTCAATATGACCTGGCTGATCGGATTCGGCAGGCATTGGATATGGATGGCCACATGAACCAACTCATGATAGAGGCTCTGGATGTGTCAAATTCCCAATATGAAGTTGTGGATGGATTGTTTTGGAAAGACGGTCGTCTTTGCGTCCCAAGCGTGGGCAGTTTGCGGGTGGATTTGTTGTACGAGGCGCACCATACCAAGTACTCGATTCACCTGGGGAGCACAAAGATGTACCGCGACGTTAAGAAACTGTTTTGGTGGCCGGGTTTGAAGAAGGATGTGGCGCTCTACGTGGCGAAGTGCCAAACTTGCGCCTTGGTGAAGGCGGAGTGCCAAAAGCCAGGAGGATTTCTGAAGTCCTTGCCTATTTCGGAGTGGAAATTCGACGACATCACTATGGACTTTGTGCACGGGTTGCCAAGGTCGCAAAAGGGGAACGACGCCATCTGGGTGGTCGTAGACCGGCTAACGAAGGTGTCACATTTTATTACACATAGGAAGGATGATTCGGTGGAGAAGTTGGCAAAGTTATATATGGATAACATAGTGCGGCTCCACGGTGTGCCCCGCATCATCGTGAGTGACCGAGATGGACGGTTCACGTCCAATGATTGGAGGCTTGTGCAGCCAATGTTGGGAACAAAGCTGAGTTTTAGCACAGCCTTCCATCTGCAGACGGACGGGCAGACCGAGAGGGTCAATAGAATTATGGAAGACATGCTCCGCATGTGTGTCTTGGACTTTGGAAAGCAATGGGAAGACCATCTTTATTTGATGGAATTTGCGTACAACAATAGCTACCAGACGAGTATTCAAATGGCTCCCTTCGAGGCCCTTTATGGTAGAAGATGTCGCACGTCGTTGTCCTGGTTGGAAATGGGTGAGTCAAAGTTATACAAGCGTCAAGAAGTGGAGGATGCTACTTCATTGGTGCGAACCATTCGGGAGAGGTTGCTAATCGCTCAGGATCGTCAGACGAAGTACTATAATGACAAGCACAGTAACGTGGAGTTCGCTGTGGGCGACTGGGTGTACTTAAAGATCAAGCCGTTCAAGGGTGTCTCGCGTGTGCGGCGCTTGAAAAGGCTAATCCTGAGGTACCTTGGGCCGTTTGAGGTTCTAGAGCGGATTGGTGAAGCGGCTTATCGGTTGAAGCTATCGGTGGAGCTTGGTGGTTTACATGATGTATTCCACATATCGGTGCTTCGAAAGGCGGTGCAAGAGCCTACGCAAGTGATCGCGGTCGATCAAGTGCCGATTGATTGTGGGTTGACGACAAAGGTCAAGCCCGTGCGTATTGATGACTCAGAGGTCAAGCGGCTACGCAATAAAGAGATCAGGATGGTCAAGGTCCGATGGGACAATTGCGGTCGAGAGGAGCTCTCTTGGGAGCGAGAGCAGACTATGCTTGACGAGTACCCGGAGTTGTTCCGCTCAGGTACAATTTTAGTTTTGTGCTTATCTTTCCTTTATGAAATTTCGTTGACGAAATTATTTTAAGAGGGAGAGAGTTGTAACGCCCCGAAACTTAAAAGAGCGACGGGAGGCATTCCGGGCCAAATTTGGAATTTGGCAGGAGGCACACGGCGTGGGACACGGGCGTGTTCCAGGGCGTGTCGTGTTGGGTTCGACGATTTGGCCGAGAGGTCGACGATTTTGGATTCGACGATTGTCGAGCAGCAAACACGAGCGTGTCCCAGGGCGTGTCGAGCTGGTTCGACGATTTGGTCGTGTGTTCGACGATTTTGGGTTCGACGATCAGGTCGTGGGTTCGACGATCGGGCCGTGTGTTCGTCGATCAGGCAGTTTTATGGGTTCGACGATCGGGCCATGGGTTCGACGATCGGGCCGTGGGTTCGTCGATCAGGCAGTTTTCTGGGTTCGATGATCGGGTCGTGGGTTCGACGATCGGGCCGTGCGTTCGACGATTTGGCCAGAGATCTCCGTTCGACGATCTGGCTGCGTTCGACGATTTGGCCAGAGATCTCCGTTTGACGATCGGGCTGTGTTCGACGATTTGGCCAGAGATCTCCGTTCGACAATCTGGCAGCGGTCGACAATCTTGGTTCGACGATCGTCGAGCGCAGGGCGGATTGTGGCGTGTTTGACTCTGTCAACTCGGAGTGTCGACACAGGGGTTTGGCGGGAGTTGACTAATGATCCGACACTGCTTTGTCGCGGATGTGTCCTACTCCTGTTGGCGTACCATGCGGTGTTTAGCCCCATTTGTCCAGGTCAGACCTGGATCGTGTCCGTGCATCCCTTTTTATTGGATCCGACAGTTGTGGTTATCCCAAAGGGGTTATACCCGAGAGAAGGGTTTTAAAACTCTTAGTTTCTGCCGAAGTTCTCTGTCTAAATCTTAGAGAGAGGGGAGAGCAAAGGAGGAGGAAGAAGTCTAGATCCAGTCATTGGAGGAGTTTCAGAGCTCCAAATCGCGAGCCAACTTCGGATCTACGAAGGCAAGGAGATCGCGGTGCTTTTCATACGCGTACATTTCCATGGCGCCAAGGAAGAACGCTAGGGTAACGATTCTCTACTTGAGCATGTGAAGCTCTCCTTCTTTTGCATAGGAAGCCCGCTCTCGCGAGTTTGCGGTGAGTTGGAGGCGTTCCTTCGGGTAGATATGTAAAGTCCTCGTTGTGTAGAGTCTGTAATCGAGAACGGACATAGGCATGATGTGTGAAGCCTACCCGGACAAGTTGGTCTGGATCGGTGATGTTGCATTGCATAAATGCCAGAGAAGACTCAGTGCGAATGTTTGTTTTTCGGGTTTTCTACGTGGTAGATTGCAACAGGGAGCCTTGGGGATTAAACCTAAGGTGCACCCGGAAAACTGGGCGAATGCGAGATCTTGCCAACTTGGTGGTCTGGGAGCCAACTTGAACATAACCGGGTTATGTGTTTTTGTTTAATGGAAACGGGCCTCGGGAGAAGTTTGACCCGCGCATATGGCTTAAATTGTCGTTGCGATGTGAGCACGGGTTAGGCGGAACCGTAACCGTTCTATGTCGTTCAGTTAGAGCCATTGGCATAGATGAGGGTCTTTGGCGGTCTATGGATTAAATTGACATGACCCATGCCAAGAAGACAAAATGCTCATAGTGTGGCCGTCAAAGTAGCGGTGGTGAGACCGGGGTGTCTATGGCTTAAATTGAAGTGACATTGACCGGTTCACCGAGAATGTGCCCTGAGTGCACGGGGTGTGTGGTCGCGCGTGCCAACGCTTGTGATTCAATGTATATATATATATACTGCTTGGTTATGCTAATAAGTGCAGGGAAAGAGCATCGCCGCCCCGAATTGGGGGCGGGATCGTTATAATTTGGTCAGCATTGCTGACCGTTATCCTTTTGTTTGCCACCGTGCGGTGGTTTGTTGCTTGCAGGTGCTGCTGGACCAAGCGGTCAATAGCGGGCTAAAGCCCAAATTGTGAAGCCGACCCTCGAAGGCCTAATTGGAGTGTTTACTTGCTTTTGTTCATGTATGACCGGCCTGCGTGTCGTGGTATGGAAAACATGTAATTTGAGTAAACCATTTGTAAGGCCTTAAGACCAGTACTTGTGTATGTACTTCATTCCTTTTTGGCTTGTTAGTGGACATTCATGCTTGTTGCTGGGTTCTTTTAATTGCAACTTATAAAACTGCTTCCGCTAGAATGCTCTGTGTAGGACGTTGGATTGGTTGGATGGTTTCCATTGAGTAATCACCCGGTCTGTCCGTGGTATATGACGTCGGGCCCCAACCAGACCTACTGCTATATGCTATGTGACGGATATGGGGTGTTACAACCTTTGCTTTAGATGCAAAAAATCATTCATCAAACGGTCCCTCTCGACCGACGGGGGAAACTTTTTCAGTGGCAGATCCTTAAAGGATTCCCATGAATACCCATCCTTAAGGTTTTCCTTCTTCCTCAGCCACCAACTCTTTGCAAGTCCCTTGAGTTGATATGCATCAACCATTACCCTCTGATCGGCTGAAACTCCAGAGTAAGTGAACATCTCCTCCATGTCTATTATCCAATCATCCAAGGCCATAAAATCTGTTCTACCATCATAAGTAGGGGGGTCCCAATCTCTGAAAATGCGAAATAAATGTCATCTTTGGTGGCAACAAAACTGGCGGCACCAGAAAGGCAGGGGGAACAGGAATGGTTTGACCCACAGCCGGGTCCTGCACTCTAGGCGGCTGACTAGCAACAACCGACAACAACGCCTAGATCTGCGACTGCATCTCCAGCATCTGCCTCGACAGAGCCTCATTACTCTGTTGCAATCCTTCTATCACGGCCTCACTCTGGGAACCAGATGATTCCCCTTCCGACTGGGGAATCGACCTCGTCATTGGATGCTTAGGCGGCATCTAAACAAAGACGAATACCTAATCAAAACCAAGCTCAACCGCTAGAACCAAACAACTTAGTTCAAACAATACATAATTAAATACTTGCTCAAGTTGCTATCTTGCTCTGGGATTTTCAATTATGATGTCATGTCTAACTTAGGATGATATACCGTCATCCCATTGGCTCATGTGCCTAAACCATAAATGCATGAATTTTTTATTCTTTTTTGACTCAAAACCATGTGTGTACATATGTCATCATATAAATTTTTAGCTTGGCACACGTGCTAATGCAATGTTATGTCATGCATGTTGTGCTATGCAATCTAAAAAGTCATTAATGCATTTTATGAGCGGTGTACACATGAAATATTATGCATCTCATACTACATAATATCACATGCAACGAAAATCAAAATTTAATGTGCATTCATGTGATGATGTTATGCATCTCATACTACATAACAGTCACATGTTGCCTCTTATGAGGATCCATATACAAACACATATTATGCATCACATACTACATAATATGCCTCATATACTTCTTATTATGCTTATGAGTGTAGTGTCCATACTTCGGTCAAGACGTACTGATGATACATCGGTGTGTATATGCAATAAAACTAGACGACTAACACAAACATGACATAGTTGTTCGATCAGTTGTCAAACAACCTCCATATGATACCAACTGTCATAACCCACATTTTCTCCGCATTTAATGATATATCAGAGAAATGGAAAATGCGCGTCATGATGCAATGTCAGTAGGGGATAACTGTAGTGTACAACCCCGTATTCGCGAAGAGAGGGCCCCCAAAAAGGCGTGAGACTTGATGTGCGTTTTTAAGCTTTTTGAGAGGTTTGACACTCTTGGTGGTCAATTTAGGCTCAACCTGCATAATATACTAGTAGGGGGATGCAATATTTGCCTACCCCGACCAGTTTTCAGGGGGTAGGTGTGGAGAGAGGCCGACTCAAGGGTCCTAGTTAGCCCAGGCTGCCTATTCGCCCAGGACGCCAGCTCGCCCAGACCGCCAGCTCCCCTAGCCGCAGCTCGCCAGCCTCGGTCTCACCCAGGCCGCCAGCTCGCCTAGCCACTTCTCGCCTAGCCGCAGCTCGCCAGCCTCGGTCTCGCCCAGGCCGCCAGCTCGCCTAGGCCGCCAGCTCACCTAGCCGCTTCTCGCCTAGCCGCAGCACGCCAGCCTCGGTCTCGCCCAGGCCGCCTACTCGCCCGGCTTGGACTTCTCGCCCGACTTGAGGGTCTGCCCCTGGTGGACTGCGATTAGCTGCTTATACCAGCGGGGTTTGGCTGTTGGTAGGCCAACCCGGGGGCATTTCTGTAATTTTTGGGACAGTGGAGAGTGGTTATTTGCAGGCCATTCCCAAAAAACTATAAATAGACCCTTGAGTGTGCCTTGGAGGGCATTGCTTCTTAGCCACTTAAATCCCTCTACTTTCTTCCTCCAAGACACCTAGCTCAAACATTGGCTAGGGAGGGGGAGACCCCAAAGGTCTTCCGGGTGTGAGGTGGGATCTCCACACTAGAGCCGAGGGTCTGTTCCTAGTTTCTTGAGCCTAAACTCCACAGACACCGATTTCTCGGTTTCAACATACAGACGCTCAGACAAAACTCCAACTCAACACTTTTATGAAAGATCCATAAGTTATTTAGAGAAAATTCCAGTTTAAGTGAAGCGGTTAACCGTATCCCTCGACTCAGTGGATCATCTATTCCACAAGAAAAAAGATAGTTATACGTTGCAAAAAATACTTTATTTAAAATATTAGACATCATAAATGAGTATAAACATCCATAGAGGACAACTCATGGTATGCAAGATTCTAGATTTATAGTATCAGTGAAGGTAGCTTTTACGACCGTTAAATATAGTGATTTAGGTTTTTAAATATGACATGTATGAAGTAATAATAATGATTTTTATAGTTTAAAATATCTAACATGCAACATAGCATAAAACCTTCTCAGAGAGCAAGTAAAAACAACCACAAAGAGGTAAAACTAACAGCTAGCAAAGTATTCAATAATCCAAAAGAAAACTACCAGTGGGCGCCAACATCCTGACACGAACCCACTGAAAGTATGCAAGTCTGAACTAAAAACTGAAAGCAACAACAACCTCATGACGGTGAGGAGAACTACTGTAGTAACTGCAGTCTAAAAGCTACCACCCAACACAGCCGCTCTACCGGCTACAGCCCTGAACCTGAGGCATTCAAAGAAGAACACCTCAACAAGAAAATACAAGTGACAAAAAATAAGCATGTAATAAGTAAAAAAGCAAGAAAGGGTTTACCAAACCGGACTTTAAGAAGTGCCAAAAATCACAGCTGATTAGCCAAATAAAAACAGGCAAAGTAATAGTTACAATAAAAGAGTTAAATGAACATTTGCACCAAATGCGGAACGAAGCCATGCTTTGACCAAATCTACAAGGATTAGCATAGAATAGCGTAGACTGATCTAAGAAGCAAACTGAGCACAAAACAGCTCGAAAGCATGAATCATTAACACTTAGTAAAAACAACCGGGCCGGAGTCGGTGACCAATTCTCCCAAACCAGGCTCCCAGACCCAAACGTCTCACAAAAGGCAATGCGGTGGTGACCACTTGTCCCAACCCAACCTGACAATCCACAGAACAGAGACCAAACCACCACCAAGTGTAATGATCCACAAACCAGCATCCAATTGGTGGTCTTTTATCCACTGCCAAACTTTATAGCCGAAGAGAACACCATAACTGAACACCCCAACCAAAACCCAAGTCTAAACACAAAGAAAACCTTAAACAAACCCTAAAATCACCCTAAGGACCATACACGACGAATACTACACGAAACGACAAAAATATTCTAAGTCCTGGCCAAATTCGGCGAGTATACCCGACGAATTATAATGATACTCGATGAATCGTATGACGATACTCGACGAATCGTATGACGATACTCGGTGAATTGTATGACGATACTCGGTGAAATCTACTATACTCGGCGAAATCTACTATACTCGGCAAAAAAGACTAGCGATACTCGGCGAAATGCTTCTATACTCGATGAATTTACCAGCGTTACTCGACACTTTCTTCCGATACACATCGATTCTGCTTTGACGACAGTTTCGGCGATACTCATTGAATCCTAACTGATACTCGACGAATAACATCAATACACGACGAATCTACTTTAATGAATTCATGCCCCTAATTCATACTCGATGATTTCTACCCAATATATGTACGCCGGATTATCCTTAGGCTGAACTGTTGATACTCGACGAATCTGGCCATGATACTCGGCTAATTTCTTGCCCATACCCGCCGATTACTATCTTTGATATACGTCAAATTCTACTTAACCTCCAACCCTACTCTCCATGCCTTGGCCAAAAACTTGCCCTACTCTAGGAGATCTTTCATAGATAACTTACACTAGTCCTACTCTCTAAGGGAGGAGGGAGGAAAGGAAGAAAATACGCAAGAAATGAGCATGCAAGGGGGAAAATTCACTTGCCTTAAAACTCCGAAAAAACACCTCTCGCTCGCACCACGACAAGGATCGGCCGCCAAATGATCCTAACAACGCTTCCTGAAACTTTTTGAGGAAGAAGGAGGTTAAAATCACTAACCATAACACCTAAAAATCGAGGAATCGGGAAAAACTTACAACGATCGGGTAGATCTCGGTGAGAGCTTTCTAAATCTCTACTCCGGCGACGAAAACGGCCACCGGATCTCTCCCTACCGCCGGCCGAAACGCATGCAAAGTCCGCCGTTTGCTTCTCTTGCGAAAAAGGTCCGCCGCTCGGGTCGGGAAGAAGATGAACAGGGTTTTATTTGACGCAGCCTAATAACTGGCTATACATATACATACACAATAATTATAATAATATAATACAATTTAATAATCAATAAACCCAACACGACGTGAAATCCAAACCAACTCGGAATCTTGCGAAAATCGCACTGTAGCTAAATACCGACCCTACAAATCTAACAGCGAAGTCAAAATCCCAATCCGACCAACCAAACCCGGGCATAACACCACCCGAAGGCAAAACGCCACCACATCGCTATAAAAAGCTCCACCGAGTCACCAAAATAGACCCGGCTCGCGAGAGAAGGTCGCACGAGGATCGCTCGCGACATAGGTCGCACGAGGATCGCTCGCGGCTTAGGTCGCACGAGGATCGCTCGCGGCTTAGGTCGCACGAGGATCGCTCGCGGCTTAGGTCGCACGAGTATCGCTCGCTGCTTAGGTCGCACGAGGATCGCTCGCGGCTTAGGTCGCACGAGGATCGCTCGCAGCTTAGGTCGCACGAGGATCGCTCGCCGCTTAGGTCACACGAGGATCGCTCGCCGCTTAGGTCGCACGAGGATCGCTTGCGGCTTAGGTCCCACGAGGATCGCTCACGACTTAGGTCGCACGAGAATCGCTCGTGGCTTAGATCGCGCGAGGATCGCTCGAGGATCGCTCGCGGCTTAGGTCCCACGAGGATCGCCCGCGGCTTTGGTCGCACGAGGATCGCTCGCGGCTTAGATCGCACGAGGATTTCTCGCGGCTTAGGTCGCACGAGGATCGCTCGTGGCTTAATTCACACGAGAATCGCTCGTGGCTTAGGTCGCACGAGGATCGCTCGCGGCTTAGGTCGCACGAGGATCGCTCGCGGCTTAGGTCGTACGAGGATCGCTCGCGGCTTAGGTCGCACGAGGATCGCTCACAGCTTAGGTCGCACGAGGATCGCTCGCAGCTTAGGTCGCACGAGGATCGCTCGCGGCTTAATTCGCACGAGAATCGTTCACAGTTTAGGTCACACGAGGATCGCTCGTGGATTAGTTCGCACGAGGATCACTCGCGGCTTAGGTCGCACTAGGATCGCTCGCGGCTTAGTTCGTACGAGGATCGCTCGCGGCTTAGGTCGCACGAGAATCTCTCGCGACTTAGTTCACACGAGGATCACTCGTTGCTTAGGTCGCACGAGGATCGCTCGCGTCTTAGTTCACCCAAAGATCCCTCGCGGCTTATTTCGCACGAGGATCCCTTGCGGCTTAGTTCGCACGAGAATCACTCGCGGCTTAGTCTTACCTATAACTATTCAGACATTGTTGAAAAGGAAACATAATACTTTATATAGGAAATAGTTCATACAAGTTTGGGCTCATGGCTCCCACAATAGCTGGTTGGGGGACAATGACATATTGAAAAGTTTTATAGTTCAGGGAAAAAATGCGGCGGGAGCGGGTTTGGAAAACGTTCAAGAGTGATTGTTGTAGTATCGCGGTGTGATCACAGTCGGCCTGGATGACGAGAAACTGTACATCATAGGTTGCTTGCGCGGGCTCTTCTCCAAGAGTGATGGGAAGGATGGTGGTACCAACGACTGGTACAGAAGTGTCCCCCGGAATTCATGCGCTAGCTGATTCTAGTTTGAGGCTACAAGTAGTCAGTTTGAGCTGAAGTAATGTTGATAGGAATAGTACGTTCACTGCAATCTCTTCATCTACCAAGACTTGTTCTAATTTGACTGGCGGCTCGCCGATGCCGATGGTTATGTTTCTTGAGTCCTGAGCATGAGGCTGCTTCTTTTTTGCTAGAGATTGGTTGACTGCCCCTAGGCTGGTGAGTCGTTGAATCTCCTCGTTCAGATAATTGCATTCATCTGTGATGTGCCCAGGCACCTGGTGATATTGGCAATACTTGGATGAATCTCCTCGAGCTCGAGCGAGCGGCATGAGCTTGTGCAATGCTTGGTGACTATGAATTGCTTGGAAAATCTTGTTCTGAGAATCATTTAGTGGCGTGAGTTCTCGGTGTCGGTGTGGCTTCTTTACTGGGCAGGCGTCTGCGTGTTGCTTGCAGTTTCTCTCATGCTCCTGGTTTGACTCACTTTCTTATTTTATCTTCTGAGGTCCGTTATTCGTCGAGTTTATGATGCCCCCTTGTTTTGTCGGCTACCCGGGTAGTGATCTTGCGTGCTTCAGGTTAATGTTGCCAGAGTGGGGGAACTGCTGATACTTAAGAACTCCTTTTCTATATTGTACTCCTTATAGAGGGGGTGTCTTGTTCGTGGCGAAGAGTTCTTCTAGTGGGGGTGACTCAACCTGCACGAACGGTTGCGGGGTGGACGGTTTTACTTCTTGACGTATGGTGAGCATCATGGCTTGGAGTTCATTCATTTGGGTGGCGTGCTTAGCGACATGCCCTCAAGCTTGCCCACCGTTGCTATTTGGTTAATTTTTCCGATGAAGGAGGGGGCTGACTCAAGGCGCCCCTCGGGGACTAGCCCTTTGATGGCTCGAGTGTTTCTTTTCGCCATTGAAGCGGTTCCTTGGAAACTATATGGTTGAAAGTTCTATTCTGAGTACCGCTATGTCGTGGTACGATTCTCTGAGGATGTTGGGAACTCGTTTCCCACAAACGGCGCCAAACTGTTGCGGTCTAACTCGACGTCCCTGTCGGGCCGAAATACTTGGACTGTCTTAGCTCTCGAAACGGTCGAGCAAGCACACAGTCAATAGAGTAGGTCGATTGTACACAAGCAGCTTTAACGTTGAAAACCCCCTCAACTGAGTAAAAAATAACGTGATCGGGTCTGTGCTGGTCAAAGTCCACTATCTTCGGGTTATTACAGCTTGTTCGTGAAGTCGAGTGTGACAGGACATCTCTTGTTACAACTTTGGGGGTGAGAGAACACTTAGCACGCGACGGACGACAGGCTGTCGCCCCCGGAGTTGTTACAAATTGTGTTTTGCGCTGGTGGTCTTCGGATAGCGGCTTGTCAATTCCTGAACACGGGAGCGGAGTTCCTGGACTCGCGATTGCGGGGGCCACTTGAAACTTGAGAGATTTGGCTTCGTGGGGTGGCTTTGACTTGACCCGCTTGGAGCTCGGGTGCGGCTCGGGTGCGGCTCGGGCGCTGCTCGTAGAAGGAATTCGACAGAGCTTCAACCTGAGGAAGAAGAAAACTCAAAGGAAAAATGTGAGAAATGAGGAGGCTTGAGGCTCCTTTTATAGGCTCCGGGTGGTGGTTATGGTGGTTACGCGGCTATCCGCACACCATAACTACCCTCATAATTGCTTTTAGTGTAGTTTAAAAGTGCATATTTCGCTATTTGGAGACCACCTAAATAAACTATATAAAATATTAATTAAATCCTCCCCCACTAACCCGGCGGTTATTGGATTGTTACGCGTAAATCAGACGGCCGGGGATATTTCCCGACAATCGGACGACGGGAGCGGGGCTCCGCTGGCGGCCAGCGAACTTACAGCCAAGTTCATCGGCGAGGGGAGGACCGCCAACGGCGGCCGGGATGGAGCGGCCGCTCCCCTTGTCCGTGCGCCGATGGCCGAGGAAGGGGTAGCTCGGGTGGCCGTACCCTGGGCCGCGCCGGCGGCCGAGGAAGGGGGCGGACCGGGCGGCCGCGCCGGTGGCCGAGCAAGGTGCGGCCCGGGCGACCGCCCCCTTGGCCGCGCCGGCGGCCGAGCAAGGTACGGCTCGGGTTGCAGCATCCTCGGCCGCGGCCGGGGCCGGCGTGGAGAGAGAGGGCGGGTGGTCGGTGTCCGAAGAGGGGGCCGCCCGCCCGCCGTCGTCGAGGTGGGGCTTGCGGCGGTTTACCCATTACGCGTAATGGGTTCGACGCGCGGGAGATCGGGCTCGGTGATCACATGCGTGATTGATCTCACGATCCCACTTCCTTTGAGATGGAGATCATGAGTGTGCGATTATGTGCCCACTCGATTTCTATAAAATGAGGATCATCCCCAACAATATCTGAGATAACTTGAATGATATTTGATATGTCAATTTTGATAATCGAGCTTCTATTCCTGATAATCGAAAGATTAATGCTTGAAATTGTTAGCCTTCATTTGTGAAATGCAGCATGCCGTGAACATCAAATATGTATTTCAAATTGTTCAAATTGAGGATTAGTCTTACAAAATGTATTGTGAGTATGTTCGTAATATTGATTTTAGTTTTTGCAAGGAGCAACGAGTGGTCTAACCTGACACAAATATCCTCAAATCAAGGGAGTATTGTTGTAGTAGAGTTGAGTGAAGCGAGCTCCAAAAGCACAAAATAACGTTGCAAAATATCTTAGATTGTATGGTAGAACAAATTGTACAGTGTTGATCATTTTCAATGCAAATAGAGAGATTTTTCTTAAAAAAAGTGTACAAATTTATTGAGAAACACGATCATGAACTTGCTAGTAACATTGTCCAATGTTTTCTTCGATCTCATTGAGTTGCCAACGAGGAGAAAGGCATTGTTCTAAAATTCATGATTGAGGATGGAATTAAAACATCACAATGCATATAATTACATTGTTGATTAGGTAGGGGTTTCAAAATGCAGCTTTCTCCAAATGACATGCCTATATTTTTATAGATAAAGATAGATGGTGAACAAACCTAGCAGCTAGAGCTTTAAACATGATCAGAGATTAACATAGAAACTCAAGACCATATTGCAATGCTTGGAACTAATACCCTATTGTCCTTAATATTAGACTTAAGCAAGCTCATAGAATTAACATTAATCTATTTGTGTACATGAGACCTTTTAATTGAAAATATGGGAACTCAGATCTTAAGGATGAAACATAATGAACAACAACAACAACACTCATATAGTCCCCAATCATTGGGGGTATGAGCGGAGGAAGATTGGAAACAGACCTAACCTTTTGCACCATGCACAAAGTGACTTCTCTCAGAGGAGAAAGACCTAACCTTTGACAATAAATGCACAAAGTGGCTGCTCACAGATATCACTGAAATAGTGGTCCTCTATACCGTCGTGTTTGCTGCGGAATCATGCCCTCAAATCAAAGCCAAAGACATCAGAGAGTGCAGACCCAAGAATCCTTTTTGATTTATGAAACATAATGTTCCAAAAAATCAAGTGTAATGCCAGGAAATCAATGAATTGGGGATTACTTACAAGTAGTACTTGGGAACATCCGTTTCGAATACACAATTGAATCTGAAGTTTCCTCCTTTAGTTTTGTTCTCTTTTTTATCAAGCCTCATATACTAGTCATAAAATAAGCATGGATAGCTTTCTGCTAGTTGTACTTTTCGAACTCTATGGGGTCAGAAAGTCTAAGGTACATCTCGAGAATTTTGGTACTATTGCATGAAAAGAAATAATGACAAAGTAGATATAAAAGCAGGTCTTTCAGGTTGTATTCTAGAAGGCAATCCACAACTGAAATTGCTAACAAGGTCTCCTTCAATTCTTTCTTTGTTTGCTCAGAAGAAATGATGATCAAATTCAACCTCCAACCCTCTAATTAGAAATCTTAGGATCATAGTCACCTCATTTGCAGTTAGCTTCATCATTTTAGAACATATCTTAAAGCAGTAGGCTATTGTATTGTAGCTCATTATGTTAAAAAAACAACACATGAGTTTTTTGGGGCAACTGAGGAGAATGAAATAGGTTTATAATACCAATGTCCTATAATGTTTTAGTAAGGTGATGATTCATTAATCACCAGTAGGCTTAGCTTTAGCACATAATGAGTAAATAAAACGCCTTGAAGATTAAGGTTTTATTCGGGAGAGCGGTTGCAGTTGTAAAAAGAGTTGTTATAAATGCATGTTTGTAAATGAATCTGCTGGAAACTGGTTGCCGGAAATGAAAATCTATTTGGGTAGTCTGTATTTGCAGAGCTGTTCAGAACAGATAATCATTTGGAAAAACAGCGGTGACGTTTTATAAATATTTTTTATTATAAAATATTTTCAATTATATATTTTTAATTATTTTTTCTAATATATATATATTAATAAATAATTGAAAATAATGTATATATTTATAATTGTTTTTATTAATTTAATTCTACTATTTATACTATATAGTATATACCATAGTATATATTAATTTTACTAATATTCGTCGTGCCTCGCCCGCCTCCCCCCGCCTCCCCCTGCCTCCGCGCGGCTCGGCCGCCGGCGGCCTGCCCGGAGAGTGCCGGAATGGTCGCCGGACCCCGACGAACCCGCCGGGGGTATCCCGGTGGAGCTCCTGTGTGGGGCCACTACTGACGGTGGCCCTGAATGTGAGGCCAGCCGACGGTGGCCCTGACCGTTGTACCTAGATTTGGGCCTCACAGTTAGGGCCACCGCCAGCAGTGGCCCTGCGGGAGCGCCGCCGGGATACCCCCGGCGGGTTCGCCAGGGTCTGGCAACCCCGTCAGGGGGCTCCGGATAGGTCGCTGACAGCGAACCGCCGGCGGCAACCCCCCAAGAAAGGTACCTGTGCGGCAAACTGGAGCTCAATCGAGAGCATTATGCAGGTTCTTCCTCCTCCTCCCTAAACACGGTAAACTGGAGGTCGGGGTTGGCGTTTGCAGGCGGTGGAATTCCTTAAATAGCGAAACGCTAGTTGTTCGAACGGGAGGCGGAAAAACAAATGTTATTTGGGACCGACGGTTGCGTTTTGATGAAACACGCGGACCTAAAAGCCAAACCAAGCGAAGCCTAAAAAAATAACCATGTCAGTAACTTTCAACATGTTTGCAGGTTTTGAATAGACACAAAACACATTGGTGTCAATATGAACTTTTAATTAAAATCAGCTATTTTATCATTTATGCATACAAGGTTGTGGGCTTTGCCTGAACCAAAGTTTTGATGTCACATAAGACATCTGAGATATCTCATGTGACATCTAAGTTGTCGCAAGCGACACATGAGATATCACATAAGACATCTGAGGTGTCGGAAAAGACATCTGAGATCCTCAAAACTAGTGCATTTATGCTGGTTCATCCCCGATCCATAGATTGTGAGGAGTTTTAGGTCATCTCCAACTAAATCCCATCATAGTAGGTTTAATTTGTCTCCATGATGTGCTATGTGATGGAGGTATAAGTTCATCTCCAAACTCAAGCACATACACAAATGGAATCCCACTAAGGCTCTAAGTAATCACTCAAACAATCTCATATACATAATTCCTAATGTAGGAGGCTTGAGAAATCTCATATACAAAATGTGGGGAAGGTCTAAGTTTGTCTTCGAACAAATCCTCATTCTCACGGGAGGCGAGTAACACGACCTTATAATCCCTTTTATATTGTGATATCCTCCATTTACCATTCCAATAGTTTCCCAAGCACGCTATCATGAATTCATCACACGATGACATCACACCCATGATCATCAAAATACGATCATTTCTCAAATATTTTCTCTGTCATGGAATCTATTGAAGTCCAATTCATCATCAACCACTAGTGAAACTACGCTATTCCCATGATCGCCGAAAAATACTATTACACTAATAGGTTCCACTACGTGGTAGATAGAGAGAGAGAGAGTTTAAATGACTTCACGGCCCCGTACGCGGCCTATCATACAACTGTGTAGCTCTCTGGATAAAAATCCCCGAACAAGGTTCAGATCTAGGTGTGTTGTTGAAATTTGTGAAGTGGAAGTGGTTGATGGGCAGGCCGGGCGGCCTGAGCGGACAGAGTCGGCAGACTGGGCGGACTGCTGTTATGCGGCCTGGTGATAGGTATAGTGGAAGCTGGTTGTATTCTGCTGAGCGGTTTGTGTGACCAAGTTCGCGGCCTGGGCGGACTATTATCTGCGGTTAGGGCGTTGGTTGTCTTGCTGGCTTTGCTGAGTAAGGAGCGGCATGTGCGGATAAAGGTTCGCGGACTGGTGTTCTTGCTCTGGCAGTGTTGCAAGCTTGTGTTACCTGGCGGATTGGCTCCTGTCCGCGGGAGGCTTGCGGACTAAGTGTCTGCGGTGTTCGTTGTTGCGGACTATCCTTAGAGCTTGGCTGTGGCCTTGCCAAGCTCTGGTAGTACAACACTGATGTTGTTGTGGCAGACTGGTGTGTGGAGTCCGGTAGTTGGCTGTTGCATTGGGCAGGTGTGCGAGTAGCTTGCGGATTGCTTCTCCGTGGCAAGGTTTTGGCGGTCTGTGGTGCTTGGTTATTTGGCGGACGGAGCTCTGTCCGCCAAGCTCGCGCAAGGCCCTTGGTGGTTCTGGACTTGGTCACACTCTGTGCCAAGACTAGTGTGTCCGTAGTTTCCTCCAAGTCCGCTGTTGACCGGGCGGATTGCCTTTGGTCGTGGGCTTGTGGCGGATGGAGGCGTTTCTATGGTTGTATGCGGACTGCCTCTTGTTGTGCGGGCAGTCACTAAAGGGGGTTGCTGTCCAATGTTGGAAGGCTTTGCGGGCTGGTGCCTTGTCCGCATGGCTTGGGCGGACTGGTGAGGGTTCGCCCAATGTTGCCTTGCTCCTGGCGGGTTGGTCCTTGATTACCGGCTAAGTCCTTGCGGACTCAGCGGACAGTGGGTTGGCTAGCGCGCGAGCTGGGGCGGTGTCTCTATCTCTAGGGCGGTGACCGCACTCCTCACTTTGCCTATAAATAGGACCCCCGACACGTATACAGTACCTGAGTGAACAGTAAGTGGGGCTTGGGCAAATTGTTGCGGTCTGCGTTTTCTGTCAGCGCAGGTTGAGTAGAGCTGACGGTTTGATGTGTGCAGGTCGCACGGGTAGCTTCAAGGAGCCAGGAGTTTGGCTTTGACTTCAGTCAAATACTTGGAAGTGTGCGGTCTCTGCGGTTTCAGTAGGTCGCTCTGCGGCTTGTCAGTTCTCTGCTTCAACATTTGCAAGTTCCAATAACCTGTTCGCCAGGCGCAGGCGGGTAGGCGGTCTGTTCCTCAGTTCATCAGCGGTCTTGGCGACTTCGGCGATCTCGGCGGGTTCCAGTGCTGTCCGCCCGACTTGTTTTTTGGTGCTTTCTGTTTATAGTTGTTGTACTAGCGAAATCATGTCTCGCTACGTATACCTCGCCTTGTAAAGAAGTGAAATGTATAAAAGATCTACTTGTGCTTCCATTGGGTGTTGGTGTTAACCTTGTTCCTTGGTTTTCCTCTGGTTCAACGTGCGAACTGGGTAGTGCCGAGAATATTAATTTGGGGCTTGGGCTATCTTGCTGACCACGTTGAGAAAATTTAACATGGTATCAGAGGGTGGTTCAGTTGCGTGAGCGGTGTTCAACCAGTGTTGTGACACTGTGCTTGAGTGGTGATCAACCTGTGTTGGTGCTCGGAGCTTCTAAAGGTTACCAACAGTTGTTGCAATGGAAGGGAGCTATGCAAGAGGTCTTGGCATTGAACTCTTAACACCGACTAACTTCAAAAAGTGGAAGTCGTGCATGAATAGTTATCTTCCTGGTGAGGAGCTATGGGAGGTCGTCAGTGGTGACGACAGACAGAAAGTGACAGCTGCGTTTGGTACTGCTGAGCAGGTGAGGCTCTGGAGAAAAACAAATGCTAAGGCGAAGTTTGTTCTCAAGAGAGCCGTGTCACCAGAACTGTTTGATCACATCATTGGATGTGAGTCGGCTGCTGATATTTGGAAAACCATTGATGAGTTGTTCAATAGGAAGAATGTGGCGCGGCTTCAGTTTCTGGAGAATGAGTTGGCCAGGACAACTCAAGGAGACCTTTCCATCTCTAAATTCTTTCTGAAGATGAAGAGCTTGTGTGCTGAGCTGTCAGCACTTGATCCTTATGAGCCTATCTCTGAGGCTAAGATGAAAAGGCACATAATCCGCGGCTTGCGGAAGGAGTATGTTGCCTTTGTGACATCTGTTCAAGGTTGGGCTACTCAGCCATCTCTGCTGGAGCTTGAGAACCTCCTTGCCTCGCAGGAGAGTTTGGCAAGGCAGATGACTGGAGTGAATATCAATCAGGAAGACAGTGAAGCTCTCTTCTCAGGCAAGAAGAAGAAAGGATGAGAAGGGAAGAAGAAGCCGATCGCTGGTGAGAAGGAGCCTTCAACTTCATATCAGCCGGAGAGGAGCCCTGCTCCAAAGGACTAGAAGAAGAACTTGAAGTGCTACCGGTGTCATCAGCGAGGGCACTTCAAGCGGGACTGCAAGGTCAAGCTGCAGCCTGGGCATGCTGCGAGAAAGGAGGAAGCTTGCTCTAAGAGCGAGGAAGCAGAATGAGGAGGAGCTTTCATGACGGGCACTTGTGTCCGGGCCTTGTCTGCTGAGGACTTCAACAGCGAGTGGATCGTGGACTCTGGGTGTGGTCATCACCTCACCGGAGACAAGTCGAAGTTCTCCTCCATGCAAGCATACTCAGGTAATGAAGCTATTATCACTGCTGATAATACTGTTTATGCAGTAGAGAAAGAGGGGGTTGTGTCTTTGGGTAGTGATCAGGGGCCACTCACGTTAAGGAGTGTGTATCACGTACCAGGCATGAAGAAGAACCTCTTCTCGGTGACCAATGCGGTGGACGCTGGGTATCATGTTCTGTTTGGGCCAACAGACGTGAAGTTCTTTCGCAACATATCAACGGTTTAGGCTGATGTTGCTCATGTAGGAAGGAGGGTGAAGAACTTGTTTGTTCTTGCCACAAATTCTTATGTTGATCGAATGAGGGCCAATGATAGCGCTGCTATCTGGCATGAGAGGCTGGGGCATGTAGGCATGGACAAGCTGAAGGTGATGGCTAGTAGAAGTTTGGTGAGAGGGTTGCCTAAGTTGTCCTCCTTTGGTGACGGGCATGTTTGCGCGGGGTGTCAATACGGTAAGGCACATCGCCTTCCGTTTGATAAATCACAAACAAGGAGCAAGAAACCATTGGAGTGCATTCATGGCGACTTGATGGGACCAACTGTCACTGCCAGCCTTGGTGGAAGCAGATACATGCTTGTCCTGGTTGATGACTACTCAAGATATACTTGAGTTTATTTCTTGAAGGAGAATTCAGAAGCCTTCCGGTTGTTTGTGGAGTTCAAGGAGTTGGTGGAAGGCCGGCTTGGCTTGCGGATCAAGAAGCTTAAAACAGACAATAGTGGTGAGTTTATCTCCTCCGAGTTTTCTAACTTCTGCAGGAAGCACGGGATCCAACGAGAGCTCACTTATGCTCACACTCCACAACAAAATGGAGTAGCAGAGCGGAAGATCCATCATCTGACGGAGACTTGCAAATGCTGGCTTCATGCGAAAGACATCCCAAGGTCCTTTTGGGCGGAGGGAATGTCTTGTGATTTTTATGTCATCAACTGGATGCCGCTCAGCCCTATCAACATGAAGACTCCTTTTGAGTTGTTGCTGAAGGAGAAGCCAAGTGTTGGACACCTTAGGGTGTTCGGTTCAACTTGCTACGTGCATGTCCCGGATGCTTCACGGACTAAGCTGGATGCAAAGGCAAGGAAGCTTGTCTTTGTTGGCTACGATGAGCGGAAGAATGGATGGAAATGCATGGATCCTGTGACGAAGAAGTTCGTTGTGTCAAGAGACATTGTCTTTGACGAGCTGACGTCGTATAGAGGTGGCTCGATTGAGCTAATTGGAAGCAAGGTTGATGAAAAACCAATAGTGGCTGCTGAAGGCCTGGAAGAGGAGCTTGCTGTTTCACCAGCAGCTCCTGTTGCTTATAACTCTGAGGCTGAGCCTTCTGGCTCAGGAAGCAGGGGGAGCACTGCTCAAAGCTTGCCCCAAGTAGGAGTTGAGCCTGAAGAAGCAATGGAGGTTGTAAGCAAGGAGCCGACCCTTCGGAGATCGAAGAGGGTTATTAAGCCACCGGCTCGGTACTATGATGAGAATACAGTAAGCTTTGTCTCCTGCTTCTTTGCAGGTCCTCTGGATGAGCGAGAGCCTGCAAACTTCAATGAGGCCACTGGAGTCAAGGAGTGGGAAGATGCCATGAAGGAAGAGAGTGATGCTCTTAAGAAGAATGAAACCTGAGATCTTATGCCCAAGGTTGATGACATTACTCTAGTGACTTGTAAGTGGGTGTATAAGTTGAAGAAGAAGGTTGATGGGAGCATTGATCGGTTCAAGGCTCGCCTGGTCGCTAGAGGATTCTCACAGCAGTATGGAGAAGACTATGAGGAGACATTCAGTCCAGTTGCGAAGATGACTTCTATAAGAGTGGTGATCGCCTTGGCTGCTAGCAAGGGATGGAGGTTGTGGCAACTCGATGTGAAGAATGCCTTTCTTTACGGAGAGATTGACAAGGACATCTTCATGGATCATCCGCTTGCTTTTGTCTCTGAAAAACATCCGGACTATGTCTGCAAACTCAGGAAGGCTCTCTATGGGTTGAAGCAAGCTCCTAGAGCGTGGTATGAGAAGATTGCAGAGTACTTGCAATTCTGTGGATACCTTGCTTCCAACTCGGATTCAAGCTTGTTTATCAAGAAGAAGGGGGAGCTTCAAGTCTTGGTCCTACTATATGTGGATGACATGATCATCACAGGGAATTCAGAGGGGGAAGTAGCAAGGCTCATGGCTGAGCTTGCTATACGCTTCGAGATGAAAGACTTGGGAGAGCTTCATCACTTTCTCGGTCTTGAGGTGGAGAGGAAGGAGTGCGGGATTCTCATTTGCCAAAAAGGGTATGCAGATCGCATTGTGAAGCGGTTCGGCATGGGCGAAGGGAAGAAGTGCTCTACTCCACTGGAACCTGGGATGAAGCTTCAACGAGATGAGGGAAGGATTCTTCCTGAGCCCTTGGTGTTCAGAGCTCTTGTTGGGAGCTTGATCTACCTGACAATTACAAGGCCAAACATTGCTTACGCTGTTGGCCGAGTAAGTCGGTTTATGACGGAAGCAAGGAAGTCTCATCTAGTGGCAGCGAAGAACATCTTGAAGTATGTCAAGGCAACTTCTAACATGGGACTCCTCTATAGAAGGGACTCGGAGTTTGCCTTGCTTGGTTACACGGATGCTGACTATGGCGGTGATTCGGATGATCGAAGGTCGACTTCAGGTTATGTGTTCACTTGCAGTTCAGCTGGCATCTCGTGGTGTAGCAAGAAGCAGGACTCGGTGTCCGTCTCAACTACGGAGGCAGAGTATAAGGCTTCGGCCTTGGCTGCTCGGGAAGCCATCTGGTTGAGGAGGCTTATAGAGGATGTACATGAAGAAGTGCAAGGGCCAACTTTACTCCGGGGTGACAATGAGAGTGCTCTCAAGCTGGTAAATAATTCAGTGTGTCACGCCAGGACCAAGCACATTGAGATTGATCACCACTTCATCAGGGAGAAGGTGTTGGAGGGATCTCTTTTGGTCGGGCATGTTCGGAGTGAAGATAATCTTGCTGGCATCTTCACGAAGCCACTGTCGAAGGGGCCCTTTGAGCGGTTGCGCAGCTTGATGGGCTTGATCACCACTTCTCACTTCAAGAGGGAGTGTTGAAATTTGTGAAGTGGAAGTGATTGATGGGCAGGCCGGGCGGCCTGAGCGGACAGAGTCGGCAGACTGGGCGGACTGCTGTTATGCGGCCTGGTGATAGGTCTAGTGGAAGCTGGTTGTGTTCTGCTGAGCGATTTGTGTGAACCAAGTTCGCGGCCTGGGCGGACTATTATCTGCGGTTAGGGCGTTGGTTGTCTTGCTGGCTTTGCCGAGTAAGGAGCGGCCTGTGCGGATAAAGGTTCACGGACTGGTGTTCTTGCTCTGGCCGTGTTTCAAGCTTGTGTTACCTGGCGGATTGGCTCCTGTCCGCGGGAGGCTTGCGGACTAAGTGTCCGCGGTGTTCGTTGTTGCGGACTAGCCTTAGAGCTTGAATGTGGCCTTGCCAAGCTCTGGTAGTACAACACTGATGTTGTTGTGGCGGACTGGTGTGTGGAGTCCGGCAGTTGGCTGTTGCATTGGGCAGGTGTGCGAGTAGCTTGCGGATTGCTTCTCCGTGGCGAGGTTTTGGCGGTCTGTGGTGCTTGGTTGTTTGGCGGACGGAGCTCTATCCGCCAAGCTCGCGCAAGGCCCTTGGTGGTTCTGGACTTGGTCACACTCTGTGCCAAGACTAGTGTGTCTGTAGTTTCCTCCAAGTCCGCTGTTGACCGGGCGGATTGCCTTTGGTCGTGGGCTTGTGGCGGATGGAGGCGTTGCTCTGGTTGTATGCAGACTGCCTCTTGTTGTGCGAGCAGTCACTAAAGGGGGTTGCTGTCCAATGTTGGAAGGCTTTGCGGGCTGGTGCCTTATCCGCATGGCTTGGGCGGACTGGTGAGGGTTCACCCAAGGTTGCCTTGCTCCTGGCGGGTTGGTCCTTGATTACCAGCTAAGTCCTTGCGGACTCAGCGGACGGTGGGTTGGCTAGCGCGCGAGCTGGGGCGGTGTCTCTATCTCTAGGGCGGTGACCACACTCTTCACATCGCCTATAAATAGGACCCCCCGGCACGTATACAGTAACTGAGTGAACAGTAAGTGGGGTGTGGGCAAATTGCTGCGGTCTGCGTTTTCTATCCGCACGGGTTGAGTAGAGCTGACGATTTGCTGTGTGCAGGTCACGCGGGTAGCTTCAAGGAGCCAGAAGTTTGGCTTTGACTTCGGTCAAGTACTTGGAAGTGTGCGGTCTCTGCGGTTTCAGCAGGTCGCTCTACGGCTTGTCAGTTCTCTGCTTCAACATTTGAAGTTCCAATAACCTGTCCGCCAGGCGCAGGCGGGTAGGCGGTCTGTTCCTCAGTTCATCAGCAGGAGGAGAATAATGGTGTGTCCGCGTGGTCTCGCGGCCTCGGCGGACTCCGTGTCTATTCGGCGAGTTGCCGCTTCAGCTCGGGCGGGTTCGGCGATCTTGGCGACTTCGGCGGTCTCGGCGGGTTCCAGTGCTGTCCGCCCGGCTTGTTTTTTGGTGCTTTCTGTTTATAGCTGTTGTACTAGCGAAATCATGTCCCGCTACGTATACCTCGCCTTGTAAAGAAGTGAAATGTATAAAAGATCTGCTTGTGCTTCCATTGGGTGTTGGTGCTAACCTTGTTCCTTGATTTTCCGCTGGTTCAACGTGTGAACTGGGTAGTGCCGAGAATATTAATTTGGGGCTTGAGTTATCTTGCTGACCACGTTGAGAAAATTTAACATGGGTACACGCCCTGGTCAGGCCATGTCGCTAGTCGTGTAGCCCTACATGACTACTAACCAAGCCATGCAAATTAGTTCATTTGTTTAGCTCTCAAGATAAATGAGGTTCTCTACACGATCGTGTACACAGTTGTGTGCCTCACAGTGTAGAGCCAAATTTGGCTCTAAATGACCTCAAATAACCCCCAAGCCACCTTCACTTCCTTAGGGACTCTTCTAAGGCACCAACCAATCATCTTAGGACATAAACATCCTAAAATTGGAGTGTTAAAAAGACGACAACACTTTGGCACGTTCCAATGTCCGCCAACACGAAATATTAATGCTCCATTACCCAAAGGAGTTGGAGAAAAATGGCTTTCTTCTTTCTCGAGAATGAAAACATGTGATTCCACCTCCATAAAAAGAAGAGATCATGCAAAATATTACATTGAGTTCCAAAGCAATGGAAGAGTTTTTAGGAATTTTATTTATGCCTTAAGGCTCCTTTATATGCGGAGTTCTTGTTCCGGTGTGTGTGTGGACAAAAACGCCACCGCCATAAAATGTATGTTTGGCGACACAATGATCATGACCGCCATCAAAAAAATAAAACTAGTTTTAAACCTAAAAGTGGATGAAATTGTTTAGGTGAGGTTAGACGTTCAGGAACGAAAGTTCATAATCCCGCATTCACGACAAAAAATGTGATAATAATTAAAAATAAAACAAAATATTTTGGGAATTAAAAGTGATTGCATTTTGGGTTGATACCCAAAAATGATTTGTATGTCATTTGTCAATCTCAATCATAATAACTAATGTTTAAAAAAAATTGGAAATGAAAAAAAAGATTTATTTGGTATTGAAATTTGGATAAAAATCATTATATTTTATGAAAATCATGACATTAATGTCAGGATTTGAAAGTTTTATACAAAAATAAGCTTTATGAAGAATTTAATATGAATATATTTATTTTGTTTAAAATTGAAAGATTAAGGTTACGTTTGGGGGGACTTATTTTCACCGGTCAAGCGGTCATGACCGCATGAACCGGGACTTATTTAAGTCCCGGTTCATGCGGTCATGACCGCTTGACCGGTGAAAATAAGTCCCCCCAAACGGAGCCTAAGTGTCTGTTTGGGAAATCTTTTCAGAAAGGAGAATGAGTGGTGACAAAAGGATGGTAGAAAAATGAGCTTTTGGAAAATGTCTATTAGAAAAGGAGAACTGTTTGAGTAAACTCAATTTATATAGCTTTTCAGAAAAAGAAGCACTTTATAAACCGTTTGACAAATCTCCGCGACGGTAACTTTTTTATTAAAAAAGTACGTCCGGGGGAAAATGAGCGCGCGGCCCAAAAATGTGCTTCCAGGTGGAAAATGCGCACCCCACCAAAAATATGTGTTGGGTGCGAAAAGGCGCCATTTTTTCGCCCTGACACGTTTTTTTTCGAGCGGGAGCTGTTTTTTCGCCCGAGCGCGGTTTTTTAGCCCGGGCGCGGTTTTTTTGAACTTGCGCGATCTTTTCGCCCGGGCACGATTTTTTCGCTTAGACGCGGTTTTTTGGCCGGGGCGCAGTTTTTTCGCCGGGACGCGGTTTTTTAGCCGAGACGCGGTTTTTTCACCCGGACACGGTTTTTTCGCCCGACCGTGAATTTTTCGCCCGAGTGATATTTTTCGCCCGGGCAGAAATTTTTCGGGCAGGCGCAATATTTTTGCCGGAGCGCCAATTTTTCAGGCGGACGCGAATTTTTTGCCTGGGCGCAAATATTTCGCCCGGAGGTGAATTTTTTGCATGAGCATGAATTTTTAGCCCGGACACGATATTTTCTCACATACTTGATATTTTTTCCGAAAGCGAAAAAATGCATTCGAGCAAAAAAATAGCATCCGCGCGAAAAAATACGTGGATGGGGAAAAATCACGAACGAGCAAAAAAATCACAGCTCAGGCAAAAAATCCGCGTCCGAGCAAAAAATCGGCGACAAAATCTCTGCTGGGCAAAAAAAATGCGCCCAGACAAAAAATATAGCTCATGGGCGAAAAATTCGCGCCCGGTCGAAAAATTTACGACCGGGCGAAAAAAGCAGCCCTAGGGGCAAAAATTCGTTCTCTGGCGAAAAAAACGCGCTCGGGCGAAATATTGCGTCTGGGAGAAAAAACCGCTCACCGGCGAATAAAACAAGCTTCGATGAAAAAATATCGCTCTTGGGCGAAAAATTCAAGCACGGGCAAAAAATTCGCTCCCGGGCAAAAAAATCGCGCCAGGACGAAAAAAATCGCGCCCGGAAAAAAATCTCATCCGGGCGAAAAAATCACGCCCGGGCAAAAAAATGTCGCTCTGGCGAAAAATTTGCGCCGGTGCAAAAAAAATCACTCCCGCAAGAAAAAATCATCCCGGGCGAATAAAATGCATCCAGGCAAAAAAAATCGTGCACGGGCGTTTAAACTGCACTCGGGCGAAAAAAACGCACTCCGGCGAAAACTCCTGTGCCCGGACAAAAAATCTGGCCAAGGCGAAAAATTCGCGTCCGGGCGAAAAATTCGCACTCGGACGAAAAAATCGGTCGGGGGAAAAAAACCCCGCCCGGGCGATAAAGATCATGCACGGGCGAAAAAACCGCACTCAGACGAAAAAAGCGCACCTGGGAGAAAAACCCCGCACTTGGGCGAAAAATGCCAGCACGGGCGAAAATTTCGTGCCCGGGAGAAAAATTAGCGCTCGGGCGTAAATTTTGTGATGAAGAAGTGCTTTTCAAAAAGGTAAAAGTAGATGACAAGTGACTTTTCCAAAAGATGAGAAAATGGAGTTTTCTGCGTTAGCTTTTCCCACCGGTAGACAATCCAAACGGTTTCTTAAGTGTGGTAGCGTTTTCCAGAAAATGAAAAGGAGCTAAAAAGCCCTCCCAAACAGACCCTAAATCTTTAAACCTCCGTTTAGACAAAAATGTCACTATCATTTTGACAAGAACAATTATTACCGCTATCAAGAAAATAAAACTAATTTTGACCATAAAATTGAATGAAATTTCTTAAATGAGCCAGAGGCTCTTCATAACCACTGCATTCACGATCATTGCCGCACTGATCTACAATTTTGGGTGGATGCGTGCGTGCGTGCATTGAGAATGCGAAGTTTGAAAGTTGAGCGGTGAGAATAGAGGGAGAGGGTTTCGATGACGTTGAAAGCAAAAAAAAGGCATTTTGGAGCGTTAAGAATGGATAATGTAGGTTTACCAAACGACTATTTTGATCGGTGACATTTTCTCCCGCCGGAAATGGAGAAAAATGTCCAAACAAACGAGAGATAATTATGTACGAGTTACCCACAATTCTTATCGTGCTAGATAAAATACAACTTTACAATACTGTCGTAATACGATCATATTGAAATATGTCTGTATTTTCGACCGATCACACTTAAGAAATCGTGATTATAAAAAACAACAATCTGAAAGTGTCTAACACACGGTGATCTTTGATGCATTGCAACGTACATGCAGAAACAATTTTCTCCAAAGAAACACATTATTTTTTTTCTAAAAAATATTTTAAAATTTTAAACAGCTACGGCTGCTAGTACACGTTAATCGATCGCGGTGCATTGGACCGCTTTCCTGGTGGAAGTCCCTCGAACGGGAACCAGGATCCTCTCCAGTTTGTGTGAATTGGAGAGGTCCCCTTCACGATAGTGATTTCTCCGGCGAAATCGGACGACAGATAGTAACTCAAGTTCACGCACGAGGCCCACTTGCCAAGCAGAGTTCTCGCCTATAGCACCATCCGATTTCGCCGGGCAAATGACGATCATGAACAAAGGGTAGCGTTCACGGCTAAAGGTAGCGTTCCCGACTAAGGGTAGCGTTCCTAGAGGAAGGAGCGCGAATAGCCTGCTCGCCGTTGGATCAATCCTGCTCGCCGTACGATCAAATTGTTTACTAATTTTTTTTTCAATATTTTTCTGTCTTTTATTGCTGATGATTATACCGGTCATCCAACAATCACCTTTTTACTGACTCCCAAAACTAGAAGCGCTGATGGCAAACGGGAGAAGAAGCTGATCATTATTGTTCATTATTGCTCTTTTGGCGGTTAGCTGGTTCCTCGACTTCAAGAGGACGGAATCCACACTCCACTCTCTACTCCACTTATTCTCTCACCCTAAATGGCCACGGCGCATTACTCCGGTCGCCGGAAAGCCGCCGCCGACGAGGATCCGGCGAACCTGCGTGCTGCTCCGACCACCGATGAGGAGGCGGGGAAGGCGGAGCAGGAGATGCCTCGAAGGAGCAAGCGCGTCGCAGCCCTCGACATCTTCCGCGGCCTCACCGTCGCCGTACTACTCTCTGACTCTCCCTTTTTTTTGTCCTGGAAAATTTGTGAAACGGAAACCTAATAGTGTTTCTGATATGTAGATGATGATTCTTGTGGACGGGGCTGGCGGAGAATGGCCGGTAATCGGGCATGCGCCGTGGAATGGATGCTATCTGGCCGACTTCGTGATGCCCTTCTTCCTGTTCATCGTCGGAATGGCAGTTCCTTTGGCACTCAAGGTTTGATTTTGGCGGTTTTTTTGGTACTTTGCAACTACGAATTATACTATTTTAACATTTTGTATCCCAAATTTTTAAAACGGGCACTTTGCACCCTATAATTACAGATTTTTGGCATTTTGAACCCCAAAAATGAAATTTATAGAGTATTTAGGTCCGGACACCACCCAAAATGCTCATTTTGGCATTTTGCAAATAGCCAAAATAAGATAATTCGAGATGCAAAGTGCCAAAATGAGTATTTTGGGTGGTGTCCGGACCTAAATTCCTCTAAAATTTCAGTTTAGGGGTGCAAAATGCCAAAAATCTGTAATTAGGGGGGGGGTGCAAAATCCCAATTTTAAAAGTTCGGGATGCAAAATGCCAAAATAGGATAATTTGGGGGTCTAAAGTGCCAAAAAGCTGATACGGGCTGTTGATCGAGATTTGGAGACCCCTTTTTGCTTGATGATATGGTTAATTACTGAAGTCTTTTAAAAAATAATTTCTTAATGGCATGTCAATGTGTGAGCAGAGAATGCATAACCAGGTCCTTGCTGTAAAGAGAGTGGTTTTTAGGACGATTAAGCTTCTCTTTTGGGGCCTCATCTTACAAGGTTGAGATCTAAAGATTGATCTAAAGATTTTTTTTTATATTGTCAGCTTGTTTTAATCTTGGGAAGCAATTATTTGTTTATGTTTGTCTTGTTAATAATTTAGTCTTTCATTGAAATCCAACACTTTGGCTCCGTTTAGCGTAGCGTTCCTCCATCATAGATTGCATGTTTGGCATAACGGTTATGACCGCTACCAAGAAAAGAAAATTAGTTTTGAACATAAAAGTGAATGAAGTTCTTTAGGTGAGGTCGGACGTTCACAAACGATGATTCGTAACTGTACAACTCCATATTCGCTGAGTAGAACCAAGATCCCCCGAGGACCAGTATTGAGCTAGATTTGGACTTATAATTGGGTCAAGTAAGAAAGCGTGCGAGAGTGCTCTCGCCGTAAGTGGGCGGGAAGGCTCTCGCCCAGGGGTTGAGTAACGTCATTTCGTCGAACGCCTGTTCGTCGAGCTCAGTTGGTCAAGCTAGAGGCGTAGTTCCTCGAACGCCAGTTCGTCGAGCTCAACTCGTTGAGCTGGGCCTTCGACTTAAGGTTATGATCGTCGAACGCAGATGTAAGGCTCAGGCCAAGACGAAATTAGGGCAGGCGGGAAGGCTCCCGCCCCGTGCAGGTGCTGGGGCTCGCGCCTCAGGATGGTGGAAGCCTATTGGCCCTTGGCGTTGAGTGATGCTTCTCCACTCAACGCTCCCGCCAGCATTTGGCGTTGGGTGATGCTTCTCCACTCAACGCTCCAGCCAGCCTTTGGCGTTGAGTGATGCTTCTCCACTCAACGCTTCAGCTAGCTTTTGGCGTTGAGTGATGCTTCTCCACTCAACGCTCCCGCCAGCCTTTGGCGCTGAGTGATGCTTCTCCACTCAACGCTCCCGCCAGCCTTTGGCGCTGAGTGATGCTTCTCCACTCAATGCTCCCGCCAGCATTTGGCGTTGAGTGATGCTTCTCCACTCAACGCTACCGCCAGCGTTCGACGTTGAGTGATGCTTCTCCACTCAACGCTCCCGTCAGTCTTTGGTTCCCGCCCGGGGTAGGCGTAAAGGCTTGCGCTAGGGGAAAGACGGGTTCCCACAGAGCTCAGCAGGAAGAGCTTCCACCAGGTGGGACCCAGATCGAAAATTACCTAAATACCCCTGGTCTGCATTTAGCTTCTCAGTAGAGCGGAGTTTGGCTATTGGCAGATCAGACTAGGGGCATTTTAGTAAATTTAGGGCAGCAGAAGTACATTTTTTGCAGACCAGATATTGAAAATCTATAAATAGACCCACAGGATATCTCAGATGACAGATTCTCTCATACTCTCATTTTGCCTTCTAGAGCTTTCTGAGGTATTCCTAGCCCAGCAATTGGCTTTGGAGGGGAAGCGCTCAGAGAACTTCCGGGTTAGTGGAGGGACCTCCTAGCTGAGGCTTAGGGTTAGTTTCCAGTTCTTTGTGGCTAGTCTTGGGTCGAGGTTTGGGAGAAGTAGGTGTCGACCACACCCCAAGGTCCGAACTCTCGTTGAGGCCAGGTTTTGACTTCAACATTTCTGGTGCGGTGAGCGTGGATCGTGACTGATACAAGAAAATCTCAAGTCAAGTCTCATGGCTGGAGGTGATGGAGAAGAAGCTGGCTCGGGAGGTTCTCCCTATCGGGGAAGTGAGGTGACGTTGGGGATGTTGGAGGACTTCAGGCGAGAAGTCTTGCAGACCACTCACTTGGCTTTCTCGGCAAGAGGCGAGTGGGAGACTCCTCAGGTCCCGGTGGCGGCTGCTCCGTCATTGGGCGAGAACGCTCCTGGACAGCGGCCCGGGAAGGAGATTCCGGCAGAGGCGGCGGAAAGGGATGTCCCCATGCGGGAGCTGTTCCCGGGACAGACCAGTGCGGACAGGGCGAGCGAGCCGAGGTCGCGCGAAGAGCCTTCTCGGTAGGCAGGGGGCGGGAGCCCCTTCAGTGAGCTCATCATCTCAGCTCCGGTTCCGGAGGGGTTCCGGGAGCCAGATATGACCTACTATACGGGGAGGGACAACCCCACATAGCATGTGCAGTGGTTTGAATATGCCGTGTCCATAAGGCAGATGTCAGATGCCTTCAAATGTAGGCTTTTCGCCATCACTCTGAAGGAGAAGGCCAGGGACTGGTTCCACCAGTTACCCGCAAGTTCAATTTATTGCTTCGAAGATCTGCGACGCGGGTTCCTGCTGAGGTTCTCAACATTCAAGAAGAGAAAGAAGGGAGCAGAGTGCTTGTTCGCCATCAAGCAGAGGTCGGGGGAGACGCTGGGGCACTATGTCGACAGGTTTCAGGAGGAGATTCTGCAGGTGCAGGAGATGCCGGGGTACACGGTGATGCTTGCCTTCACTCGGGGGTTGAGGCCCAGCTTCTTTAGCATGGAGCTGAAGAGAGTTCCCCCCTCTCCTTCGAGGAGCTAATGGAGAGGGCGGCGAAGAAAATCGAGATCGAGACAGCCAATCCGGCGTTTGCTAGGAGGTTGGCCAAGTTGGTAGAGGAAGATGGGAAGGAGCCGGGGTAGGGAGGCTGAGAGAGCAGAGGGAGCAGAGAGAAGGAGAGAGGAACCCCGAGGGCAGGGGCAACATCAAGGTTGGGGGTCAAGAGAGCCAAACAACAGGTTGGGCTGGAGGCCCCAGGAAGGTCACCCTCAGGGACAGGGTGGTGGTTTCCAAGGTAGGGACAACCACCGCGAGTAAAGGAAGTTCAACTAGCCGTCCTGGAGGCAGGGACAGAGGGTCCCTCTCCCGCCGTAGCAGGAAGCGATGAAGATAGTGAGGGGAAGAGAAAGAAGGAGAGGAGCTCGGGGAGGAGCAAGGAGGAGAGAAGGCAGGGTGGCGTTGCCCTTCTGTGACTTTCACTGGGAGGAGGGTCATGCAACAGCCACCTGTTCCGAAGGAGCGTCGCCTCGACCTCCCAGACCCCCCCCCCTCCCCACCGGAGGAAAAGATCACGTTCTCGGTAAAAGACATGTCTGACTACGAAGACCCGTTCTGCGATGCCTTGGTGATCCAGACGGCGGTGGAGAATTTCACGGTCTCCCGGATTCTGGTGGACAACGGGAGCTCGGTGAACGTAATCTTCAAGAAGGTCTTTGATGAGATGAAGGTCGAAGCTCGGAGGGTCCTAGCCTCAGATGGACCGTTGTTCGGGTTCTCGGGGGAGCGGAAGGAAGTCGAGGGAGGGGTGGGGCTGCATGTGACGTTTGGGGTGGGTGGGTATCGAGGAACTGTCGGTTCGTCATCGTTGACGCTCCTAGCAGCTACAACGCAATATTTGGGCGTCCTCTCATCAGCGCCTTTCGTTGCGTCCCCTTCTCGTTCCTTCAGTGCCTAAAGTTCAACAGCGGAGGAGTGCAGGTCAGGATCAGGGGGGATCCGAAGGTTGCAAGGCAGTGCTACGTGACTGCTGTTAATACCATATCTTGGATGACGAAGGCGGAGAAGCTAGGAAAGGGGATGGAGAGGGAAGAGGAAGCTGCAGGGGAAGGAGAGATAGGCTTAGGTGAGGCCGGGGAGAAGATTGGAGAGGAAGCTGCGAGGAAGGGAGTAGTGAGCCTGGATGAGGCTGAGGATGAGATTGAGGAGGAGGTTGTGGAGAAAGAAGGGGCGATCCTAAGTGAGGCTGTAGAAAAGGCAGTGGAGGAGCAAGGGGTAGAGGGAGAAGCGGAGGGGGAGACCCAGAGGGGTGAAGGTGTGGAGTTGTCGGGGGGAGGCCTGTTGGAGGCAATAGAGGTTGAGAGGGTAGAAGGTGAGGAGGAGCTGGGAGGAGAGGAGGAAAGGGACGGCAGGGAGCAGTTTAGGCTGTAGCCGACGGAGGAAGTCGTGGAGATGGAGGTCATCAACAGGGCAGGGAAGGTAGAGAAGGTGAGGGTCAGCGGGGGCTTGCGTCCCGAAGACCAGGCAAGGATGCGAGAGTGCATCCAAAAGAATGTTGACATCTTATTTGCCTGGAGCGCGGCGGACATGCCGGGCATTGACGCTGATGTGACTTGCTACCGCCTGAACCTGGACCCAAAAACTCGCCCCATTCGCCAGAAGATGAGGACCATCGCCATCAAGCTGGAGGATCCCATCCGTGAGGAGGTGACGAAGCTTCTCGACGCAGGTTTAATTTCAGAGATCCAGTACCCAGGCTGGATCTCCAATGTGGTAATGGTAAAGAAGGGTGATGGAAAGTGACGCATGTGTGTAGACTTTTCTTTATTGAATAAATCATGCCCTAAGGATTGCTACCCCCTGCCTCGGATCGACGCGCTGGTTGATTCAGCCGTCGGTTTTTCTGTTATGAGTTTTTGGGATGCTTTTTCAGGTTATTACCAGATCCGTATGCATCCCCTCGACGTCAAGGATGTCTCCTTCGCAGGGTCACGAACGTCTCCTCCAAGTCAAGCAGGTGTGACTCCACATCCCTGATCTTTATCATGAGGTCATCGACGTAGACGTCCAGGTTCCTTCCCCTTTGATTTCTAAACACCCGATCTTCGGGGCAAGCCGAGACAAGTTCCTCAGACATCTTCTAACCCCGACGGGGGTTGAGCCTAACCCGGATAAGGTGAAGGCCATCGTGGAGTTGGAATCGCCTCGCAACGCTAAGGAGGTTCCACGGTTGACGGAAAAGCTGGCCGGGTTGAGTCGTTTTCTCTCTCGTGCCGGAGAGAAGTGCTCGCCTTTCTTCAAAACGCTTCGAGGGAACAAATAGTTTGAGTGGACGGAGGAATGTGAGGAGGCATTCCGGGCGTTGAAGACTCAGCTATCCCAAGCGCCGCACCTGCAGAGCCCGAAGGAGGGAGAAGACTTAGCCTTGTACCTCGGGGTAGGGGCTGAGGCTGTGAGCTCCGTGTTGGTAAGAGAGGATGGGAAGAGGCAGTTACCCGTCTATTATGTCAATAGGATCTTGAAGAAGGCTGAGCTACGCTACCCCATCCTGGAAAAGTTGGCTTTCTCTCTAATCGTCTCGGCCAGGAAGCTCAGGCCATACTTCCAGGCCCACTCGATCAAGGTGGTGACCGACCACCCACTGCGCAAGATCTTTGAAGCGGTGGAGCACTCGGGGCGGTTGGCCAAGTGGTACATTGAGCTCAGTGAGTTCGACATCTCTTTCGTGCCGAGGCTCTCCATCAAGGCGCAGGCGGTGGCGGACTTCTTGGCCGACTACGTCATAGAGCTGGAAGGGGAGGAAGCGCCGCCAAGGGAAGCATGGAAGATGTACGTTGACGGAGCATCGGGGAAGCATTCCCTTGGGGGAGGGGTGGTGTTGGTGAGCCCCCAGGGGGTCACCATAGAGCAAGCAGTGACGCTGCACTTTCCGGTCACAAACAACCAGACGGAGTCTGAGACCGTCATAGCCGGGTTGCGGTTGGCTAAGGAGCTTGGGATTCACGACGTGGAAGTGTTCAAAGATTCACTGGTGGTGGCGTCCCAGATCAGGGGGGAATATGAAGCTCGAGAGTCGACCCTCCAGAGGTACTTGGCCAAGGCGAGGGTGATCATTGGTGGATTCTGAGCCTTCTCAATTCAGCATGTCCCGAGGGAAGAGAATGAAGCAGCGGACCGATTGGCCAAGCTTAGACCCCGAGGGGGGAGCCTTGACCGAGCTATTTCATCCAGCAATCGAGGAGGGGGAGCTGATGGAAGTGGATCGGCGACCCTCATGGGTGGATCCCTTCGTGACCTTCGCCACGGGCAGCCTCCCCGAAGGGGTCAAGGAGGCAAAGGGCTTTCGTCATAAAGCGGCCCACTATCTTATGCATGAAGGGAGCTTACATCGGAAGATGCTATCGGGCCTTTTGGCGAGATGCGTGGTGGAGGAAGAGATGTCAAGGATTTTGGAGGAGGTGCACTATGGGGAGTGTGGAAGCCATTCAGGGGGTAGAACGCTTGAGGCATGGGTGGTCAGACAGGGCTACTTCTGGCCCACCCTGAGGAAGGATGCAGTAGAGTTTGCGAGGAGGTGCCAAAAGTGCCAGCTCTACGCCCCCCTCCAGCTCCTTCCCGCTCAACGGCTTCGAAGCATCACGGCGCCATGGCCCTTCGCCATTTGGGGGATGGACATAGTTGGGCCGTTTCCTCCGGCGAGTGGGCAGAGAAGGTTCCTCTTGTTCACGATCGAGTATTTTTCAAAATGGCTGGAGGTCAAGGCGCTGGCCAAGGTAACCTCCCAAGTCATCAGGAACTTCGTTTGGGGAGAGATCATCTGCAGGCATAGGCTGCCTCAGGCCATTGTCACGGACAATGGTCCACAGTTTGCAAGCGAGGAGTTCATAAGCTTCTGCACTCAGCTGGGTATCGACCTCAGGTTTGCCTTCATTCACCACCCCAAGAGCAACGGCCAGGTGGAGGCGGCAAACAAAATTATAGTGAACCTGCTCAAGAAGAAGGTGGAGAACCAAAGGGGGAGCTGGGTGGAGCAGCTCCCCCTCGGTGTTGTGGGCTCTGCGAACAACCCCAAACACGGCCACTGGCGAAACCCCCTTCCAACTCTCGCATGGTTGTGAGGCGGTCCTACCTGTGGAATTTGAGGTTCAATCCCCACGGGTCGCGGCCGCAGGCAGAGGAGGCGAAGCATGGAGGGAAGGAAATGAAGCGGAGCTATGACTCTCATTGGACATGGTGGAGGAACTTCGCGACGTGGCCGCAGTCAGGCAGGAGGAGATCAAATGAAGGATGACCAAGTACTTCGACAAGCATGTCAGGATAAAGCAGTTCAAGGAAGGGGACTTGGTCTTGAAGCAGGTCGACGCCGCGGGAAGGTCGGCGGCCATTGGTAAGCTCAACCCCAACTGAGAAGGACCCTATATTGTAGAAAGGGCCCTGAGGTCAGGGGGATACCACCTCCAGAATGTGGAAGGGGAATCCATGAGTCATGCTTGGAGCGGCGACGACTTGAAGCGCTTCTACTTTTAGTGGGGGATAAGATTGTAAATTTTATTTTGTAATAATAAATTCAACGAGTTTTCTCATGATTGGTTTCTTTTGAACATTGGAAAAAGAGGTTGGTAGTTAGCAAGACCCCGAGAGGCTCCCGCTGCTCAGGCTCCCACTAGCTGGCAGGTCTGGAAGGCGCACTCGGCCCCGGGTAGACCCGTTGCCAGGCTCTCACTAGCTGGCAGGGCCGTAGGCTTGCCTGGGGGGTAAGGGAATACCTCGAGTGGTGATTCCGCTGCGCAGACTCTCCTAGCTGGCAGGGCTGGAAGGCACGCTCGTCCCCGAGTAGACTCGCTGTCCAGGCTCTCATTAGATGGGCAGGGCTGTAGGCACACCTGGGGGGAAAGGAAAGGAGTTCGAAGAAAGAGTTAGGAAACTAAGCAGGACCCTGAGAGGATCCCGCTGCTCAGGCTCCCACTAGCTGGCAGGTCTGGAAGGCGCACTCGGCCCCGGGTAGACCCGCTGTCAGACTCTCACTAGCTGGCAGGGCTGTAGGCTCGCCTGGGGGGTAAGGGAATACCTCGAGTGGTGATTCCGCTGCGCAGACTCTCCTAGCTGGCAGGCTGGAAGACACGCTCGGCCCCGGGTAGACTCGCTGTTCAGGCTCTCATTAGCTGGGCAGAGCTGCATACAGACCTGGGGGGAAAGGAAAGAAGTTCGAAGAAAGAGTTGTGAAACTAAATAAGACCCCGAGAGGATCCCGCTGCTCAGGCTCCCACTAGATGGCAGGTCTGGAAAGAACACTCGGCCCCGGGTAGACCCGCTGCCAGCCTCTCACTAGCTAGCAGGGCCGTAGGCTCGCATGAGGAGTAAGGGAATACCTCGAGTGGTGATTCCGCTGCGTAGACTCTCCTAGCTGGCAGGGCTGGAAGGCACGCTCGGCCCTAGGTAGACTCGCTGTCCAGACTCTCATTAGCTGGGCAGGGATGTAGGCACACCTGGGGGGAAAAGAAAGGAGTTCGAGGAAAGAGTTGGGAAACTAAGCAAGACCCCGAGAGGATCCCGCTGCTCAGGCTCCCACTAGCTGGCAGGTCTGGAAGGCGCACTCGGCCCCGGGTAGACCCACTGTCAGGCTCTCACTAGCTGACAGGGCCGTAGGCTCGCCTGGGGGTAAGGGAATACCTCGAGTGGTGATTCCGCTGCGCAGACTCTCCTAGCTGGCAGGGCTGGAAGGCAGGCTCGGCCCCGGGTAAACTAGCTGTCCAGGCTCTCATTAGCTGGGCAGGGATGTAGGCACACCTGGGGGGAAAGGAAAGGAGTCCGAAGAAATAGTTGGGAAACTAAGCAAGACCCCGAGAGTATCCCGCTGCTCAGGCTCCCACTAGCTGGCAGGTCTGGAAGGCGCGCTTGGCCCCGGGTAGACCCGCTGCCAGGCTCTCACTAGCTGGCAGGGCCGTTGGCTCGCCCGGGGGGTAAGGGAATACCTCGAGTGGTGATTCCGCTGCGCAGGCTCTCCAGCTGGCAGGGCTGGAAGGCACGCTCGAACCCGGTAGACTCGCTGTCCAGGCTCTCGTTAGCTGGGCAGGGTTGTAGGCACACCTAGGGGGAAAGAAAAGGAGTTCGAGGAAAGAATTGAGAAACTAAACACGACCCCGAGTAGAGCCGCTGTCAGGATCTCACTAGCTGGCAGGACTGTGGGATCTCTCAGGGGGGGGGGAGAAGTAAAAGGGGGATTTTTTGTTTAAGTGGTCCCGGATGGACCCGATAACCAGGTTTACATCAAGCAAACATGGCTGTTGAAATCATGACGGAGTCACGAAGCCCTTGTTAACAGTTTACAAACAACTAACTTCAGTCCTAAGCAGGGATGGGATGGCTCAAGCCCCTCTCGGCAGGGCCCTCAGCATAACCCTCCCGGCAGGGCTCTCGGTCAGGCTCTCGGCAGGGCTCTCGACATAACCCACTAGGTAGGGATCTCGCCACAGCCATCTCGCCGGGGATCCCGACAAGCACCTCTCAGCCGGTGCGATAGATTTGCCCTTGTCCGCGGCTGACGACTTCGATTTTTTGAGAGGAGGGGTTGAGTAGGAGCCTGGTTTCCGTTTCAGGGCGCTTGGCGCGGAAGAGGTTCTCAGCTCCTCCCGACATGTGGCTGCGGCGGACTTGGCGAGAGCCAAGGGGTCGGCGAGTGCCCTGGTTTCGTCGAAAGGCTAGTGTAGGGGAATATCTCGCTCACCTGCGACTCTCATAGCTAATTAGTCCTATCTCTTGAAGCGGAAGGTTACATGTTAAGTCCAGAAAATTACCTTCGTCAGGGGGTACCAGTTGGAGGGTATCCAGATCTCTTCGGAGGAAAGGGACGTCAAAGGCTTTCGAGCCAAAGAACTCGACGAGGGCGCCCTCTCGTTTCCCGAGAGCGGGAGGCTTATAGGTTGCATCGTCATATTGAATGGGGGCGAGAGGAATGTTGCTGAAGGGCCCGGAGACGAAGACGAACCTTTCCGCAAAGTGATGATTCTTGTTGGCGAGACCCGCCGTCTTCACCGACTGTCCAGAAAGGAAAACTGACCCTCCCTTGGCCCGGAAGTTGAACAGCTTCCGGAAGATCTGCAGGCTGAACTCAATCCTTTCCGCCCGCATGTAGCAGACGAAATCCACCAGGAGGGCGATGGAATTGGGGTTGAGTTGGGCCGGCATTACCCCGTAATAACGCAGGGTCTGGCGCACCTCCGACCAGAGAGGGAGGCGGAAGCCTGCCTCGAAGTGCTCCAAGGGGATGACGAGCTCTACGCCCCCCTCCAGCTCCTTCCCGCTCAACAACTTCGAAGCATCACGGCGCCATGGCCCTTCGCCATTTGGGGGATGGACATAGTTGGGCCGTTTCCTCCGGCGAGTGGGCAGAGAATGTTCCTCTTGGTCACAATCGACTATTTTTCAAAATGGCTGGAGGTCAAGGCGCTGGCCAAGGTAACCTCCCAAGTCATCAGGAACTTCATTTGGGGAGAGATCATCTGCAGGCATGGGCTGCCTCAGGCCATTGTCACGGACAATGGTCCACTGTTTGCAAGCGAGGAGTTCATATGCTTCTGCACTCAGCTGGGTATCGACCTCAGGTTTGCCTTCATTCACCACCCCAGGAGCAACAGCCAGGTGGAGGCGGCAAACAAAATTATAGTGAACCTGCTCAAGAAAAAGGTGGAGAACCAAATGGGGAGCTGGGTGGAGCAGCTCCCCTCGGTGTTGTGGGCTCTGCGAACAACCCCAAACACGGCCACTGGCGAAACCCCCTTCAAACTCTCGCATGGTTGTGAGGCGGTCCTACCTGTGGAATTTGAGGTTCAATCCCCACGGGTCTCGGCCGCAGGCAGAGGAGGCGAAGCATGGAGGGAAGGAAATGAAGCGGAACTACGACTCTCATTGGACATGGTGGAGGAACTTCGCGACGTGACCGCAGTCAGGCAGGAGGAGATCAAATGAAGGATGACCAAGTACTTCGACAAGCATGTCAGGATAAAGCAGTTCAAGGAAGGGGACTTGGTCTTGAAGCAGGTCGACGCAGCGGGAAGGTAGACAGCCATTGGTAAGCTCAACCCCAACTGGGAAGAACCCTATATTGTAGAAAGGGCCCTGGGGTCAGGGGGATACCACCTCCAGAATGTGGAAGGGGAATCCATGAGTCATGCTTGGAGCGGCGACGACCTGAAGCGCTTCTACCCTTAGTGGGGGATAAGATTGTAAATTTTATTTTGTAATAATAAATTCAACGAGTTTTCTCATGATTGGTTTCTTTTGAACATTGGAAAAAGAGGTTGGTAGTTAGCAAGACCCCGAGAGTCTCCCGCTGCTCATGCTCCCACTAGCTGGCAGGTCTGGAAGGCGCACTCGGCCCCGGGTAGACCCGCTGCCAGGCTCTCACTAGCTGGCAGGGCCGTAGGCTTGCCTGGGGGGTAAGGGAATACCTCGAGTGGTGATTCCACTGCACAGACTCTCCTAGCTGGCAGGGCTGGAAGGCACGCTCGGCCCCGAGTAGACTCGCTGTCCAGGCTCTCATTAGCTGGGCAGGGCTGTAGGCACACCTGGGGGGAAAGGAAAGGAGTTCGAAGAAAGAGTTAGGAAACTAAGCAGGACCCTGAGAGGATCCCGCTGCTCCGGCTCCCACTAGCTGGCAGGTCTGGAAGGCGTAATCGGCCCCGGGTAGACCCGCTGTCAGACTCTCAATAGCTGGCAGGGCTGTAGGCTCGCCTGGGGGTAAGGGAATACCTCGAGTGGTGATTCCGCTGCGCAGACTCTCCTAGCTGGCAGGCTGGAAGACACTCTCGGCCCCGGGTAGACTCGCTGTTCAGGCTCTCATTAGCTGGGCAGGGCTGTATGCACACCTGGGGGGAAAGGAAAGAAGTTCGAGGAAAGAGTTGTGAAACTAAATAAGACCCCGAGAGGATCCCGCTGCTCAGGCTCCCACTAGATGGCAGGTCTGGAAAGCACACTCGGCCCCGGGTAGACCCGCTGCCAGCCTCTCACTAGCTAGCAGGGCCGTAGGCTCGCCTGGGGAGTAAGGGAATACCTCGAGTGGTGATTCCGCTGCGTAGACTCTCCTAGCTGGCAGGGCTGGAAGGCACGCTCGGCCATGGGTAGACTCGCTGTCCAGGCTCTCATTAGCTGGGCAGGGCTGTAGGCACACCTGGGCGGAAAAGAAAGGAGTTCGAGGAAAGAGTTGGGAAACTAAGCAAGACCCCGAGAGGATCCCGCTGCTCAGACTCTCACTAGCTGACAGGTCTGGATGGCGCACTCGGCCCCGGGTAGACCCACTGTCAGGCTCTCACTAGCTGACAGGGCCGTAGGCTCGCCTGAGGGTAAGGGAATACCTCGAGTGGTGATTCCGCTGTGCAGACTCTCCTAGCTGGCAGGGCTGGAAGGCAGGCTCGGCCCCGAGTAAACTAGCTGTCCAGGCTCTCATTAGCTGGGCAGGGATGTAGGCACACCTGGGGGAAAGGAAAGGAGTCCGAAGAAATAGTTGGGAAACTAAGCAAGACCCCGAGAGTATCCCGCTGCTCAGGCTCCCACTAGCTGGCAGGTCTGGAAGGCGCACTTGGCCCCGGGTAGACCCGCTGCCAGGCTCTCACTAGCTGGCAGGGTCGTAGGTTCGCCTGGGGGGTAAGGGAATACCTCAAGTGGTGATTCCGCTGCGCAGGCTCTCCTAGCTGGCAGGGCTGGAAGACACGCTCGGCCTCGGGTAGACTCGCTGTCCAGGCTCTCGTTAGCTGGGCAGGGTTGTAGGCACACCTAGGGGGAAAGAAAAGGAGTTCGAGGAAAGAATTGAGAAACTAAACACGACCCCGAGTAGAGCCGCTGCCAGGCTCTCACTAGCTTGCAGGACTGTGGGATCTCTCGGGGGGGGGGGGAGAAGTAAAATGGGGATTTTTTGTTTACGTGGTCCCGGATGGACCCGATAACCAGGTTTACATCAAGCAGACAGGGCTGTTGAAATCATGACGGAGTCACGAAGCCCTTGTTAACAGTTTACAAACAACTAACTTCAGTCCTAAGCAGGGATGGGATGGCTCAAGCCCCTCTCGGCAGGGCCCTCAGCATAACCCTCCCGGCAGGGCTCTCGGCCAGGCTCTCGGCAGGGCTCTCGACATAACCCACTAGGTAGGTATCTCGCCACAGCCATCTCGTCGGGGATCCCGACAAGCACCTCTCAGTCGGTGCGATAGATTTGCCCTTGTCCACGGCTGACGACTTCGATTTTTTGAGAGGAGGGGCTGAGTAGGAGCCTGGTTTCCGTTTCAGGGCGCTTGGCGCGGAAGAGGTTCTCGGCTCCTCCCGGCATGCGGCTGCGACGGACTTGACGAGAGCCAAGGGGTCGGCGAGTGCCCTGGTTTCGTCGAAAGGCTAGTGTAGGGGAATATCTCGCTCACTTGCGACTCTCATAGCTAATTAGTCCTATCTCTCGAAGCGGAAGGTTACAAGTTAAGTCCAGAAAATTACCTTCGTCGGGGGTACCAGTTGGAGGGTATCCAGATCTCATCGGAGGAAAGGGACGTCAAAGGCTTTCGAGCCAAAGAACTCGACGAGGGCGCCCTCTCGCTTCCCGAGAGCGGGAGGCTTATAGGTTGCATCGTCATACTGAATGGGGGCGAGAGGAATGTTGCCGAAGGGCCCGGAGACGAAGACGAACCTTTCCGCAAAGTGATGATTCTTGTTGGCGAGACCCGCCGTCTTCACCGACTGTCCAGAAAGGAAAACTGACCCTCCCTTGGCCCGGAAGTTGAACAGCTTCCGGAAGATCTGCAGGCTGAACTCAATCCTTTCCGCCCGCATGTAGCAGACGAAATCCACCAGGAGGGCGATGGAATTGGGGTTGAGTTGGGCCGGCATTACCCCGTAATAACGCAGGTTCTGGCGCACCTCCGACCAGAGAGGGAGGCGGAAGCCTGCCTCGAAGTGCTCCAAGGGGATGGCGAGCTCTACGCCCCCCTCCAGCTCCTTCCCGCTCAACGGCTTCGAAGCATCACGACGCCATGACCCTTCGCCATTTGGGGGATGGACATAGTTGGGCCGTTTCCTCCGGCGAGTGGGCAGAGAAGGTTTCTCTTGGTCACGATCGACTATTTTTCAAAATGGCTGGAGGTCAAGGCGCTGGCCAAGGTAACCTCCCAAGTCATCAGTAACTTCGTTTGGGGAGAGATCATCTGCAGACATGGGTTGCCTCAGGCCATTGTCACGGACAATGGTCCACAGTTTGCAAGCGAGGAGTTCATAAACTTCTGCACTCAACTGGGTATCGACCTCAGGTTTGCCTTCATTCACCACCCCAGGAGCAACGACCACGTGGAGGCGGCAAACAAAATTATAGTCAACCTGCTCAAGAAGAAGGTGGAGAACCAAAGGGGGAGCTGGGTGGAGCAGCTCCCCTCGGTGTTGTGGGCTCTGCGAACAACCCCAAACACGGCCACTGGCGAAACCCCCTTCAAACTCTCGCATGGTTGTGAGGCGGTCCTACCTGTGGAATTTGAGGTTCAATCCCCACGGGTCGCGGCCACAGGCAGAGGAGGCGAAGCATGGAGGGAAGGAAATGAAGCAGAGCTACGACTCTCATTGGACATGGTGGAAGAACTTCGCGACGTGGCCGCAGTCAGACAGGAGGAGATCAAATGAATGATGGCCAAGTACTTCGACAAGCATGTCAGGATAAAGCAGTTCATGGAAGGGGACTTGGTCTTGAAGCAGGTTGACGCCGCGGGAAGGTCGGCGGCCATTGGTAAGCTCAACCCCAACTGGGAAGGACCCTATATTGTAGAAAGGGCCCTGTGGTCAGGGGGATACCACCTCCAGAATGTGGAAGGGGAATCCATGAGTCATGCTTGGAGCGGCGACGACTTGAAGCGCTTCTACCCTTAGTGGGGGATAAGATTGTAAATTTTATTTTGTAATAATAAATTCAACGAGTTTTCTCATGATTGGTTTCTTTTGAACATTGGAAAAAGAGGTTGGTAGTTAGCAAGACCCCGAGAGGCTCCCGCTGCTCAGGCTCCCACTAGCTGCCAGGTCTGGAAGGCGCACTCGGCCCCGGGTAGACCCGCTGCCAGACTCTCACTAGCTGGCAGGGCCGTAGGCTCGCCTGGGGGGTAAGGGAATACCTCGAGTGGTGATTCCGCTGCGCAGACTCTCCTAGCTGGCAGGGCTGAAAGGCACGCTCGGCCCCGAGTAGACTCGCTGTCCAGGCTCTCATTTGCTGGGCAGGGCTGTAGGCACACCTGAGGGGAAAGGAAAGGAGTTCGAAGAAAGAGTTAGGAAACTAAGCAGGACCCTGAGAGGATCCCGCTGCTCAGGCTCCCACTAGCTGGCAGGTCTGGAAGGCGCACTCGGCCCCGGGTAGACCCGCTGTCAGACTCTCTATAGCTGGCAGGGCTGTACGCTCGCCTGGGGGGTAAGGGAATACCTCGAGTGGTGATTCCGCTGCGCAGACTCTCCTAGCTGGCATGTTGGAAGACATGCTCGGCCCCGGGTAGACTCGCTGTTCAGGCTCTCATTAGCTGAGCAGGGCTGTATGCACACCTGGGGGGAAAGGAAAGAAGTTCGAAGAAAGAGTTGTGAAACTAAATAAGACCCCGAGAGGATCCCGCTGCTCAGGCTCCCACTAGATGACAGGTCTGGAAAGCACACTCGGCCCCGGGTAGACCGGCTGCCAGCCTCTCACTAGCTAGCAGGGTCGTAGGCTCGCCTGGGGAGTAAGGGAATACCTCGAGTGGTGATTCCACTGCGCAGACTCTCCTAGCTGGCAGGGCTGGAAGGCACGCTCGGCCCTGGGTAGACTCGCTGTCCAGGCTCTCATTAGCTGTGCAGGGCTGTAGGCACACCTGGGGGGAAAAGAAAGGAGTTCGAGGAAAGAGTTGGGAAACTAAGCAAGACCCCGAGAGGATCCCGCTGCTCAGGCTCCCACTAGCTGGCAGGTCTGGAAGGCGCACTCGGCCCCGGGTAGACCCACTGTCAGGCTCTCACTAGCTGACAGGGCCGTAGGCTCGCCTGGGGGTAAGGGAATACCTCGAGTGGTGATTCCGCTACGCAGATTCTCCTAGCTGGCAGGGCTGGAAGGCAGGCTCGGCCCCGGGTAAACTAGCTGTCCAGGCTCTCATTAGCTGGGCAGGGATGTAGGCACACCTGGGGGGAAAGGAAAAGAGTCCGAAGAAATAGTTGGGAAACTAAGCAAGACCCCGAGAGGTTCCCGCTGCTCAGGCTCCCACTAGCTGGCAGGTCTGGAAGGCGCACTTGGCCCCGGGTAGACCCGCTGCCAGGCTCTCACTAGCTGGCAGGGCCGTAGGCTCGCCTGGGGGGGTAAGGGAATACCTCGAGTGGTGATTCCGCTGCGCAGGCTCTCCAGCTGGCAGGGCTGGAAGGAACGCTCGGCCCCGGGTAGACTCGCTGTCCAGGCTCTCGTTAGCTGGGCAGGGTTGTAGGCACACCTAGGGGGAAAGAAAAGGAGTTCGAGGAAAGAATTGAGAAACTAAACACGACCCCGAGTAGAGCCGCTGCCAGGCTCTCACTAGCTGGCAGGACTGTGAGATCTCTCGGGGGGGAGAAGTAAAAGGGGGATTTTTTGTTTAAGTGGTCCCGGATGGACCCGATAACCAGGTTTACATCAAGCAGACAGGGCTGTTGAAATCATGACGGAGTCACGAAGCCCTTGTTAACAGTTTACAAACAACTAACTTCAGTCCTAAGCAGGGATGGGATGGCTCAAGCCCCTCTCGGCAGGGCCCTCAGCATAACCCTCCCGGCAGGGCTCTCGGCCAAGCTCTCGGCAGGGCTCTCGACATAACCCACTAGGTAGGGATCTCGCCACAGCCATCTCGCCGGGGATCCCGGCAAGCACCTCTCAGCCGGTGCGATAGATTTGCCCTTGTCCGCGGCTGACGACTTCGATTTTTTGAGAGGATGGGCTGAGTAGGAGCCTGGTTTCTGTTTCAGGGCGCTTGGCGCAGAAGAGGTTCTCGGCTCCTCCCGGCATGCGGCTGCGGCGGATTTGGCGAGAGCCAAGGGGTCGGCGAGTGCCCTGGTTCCGTCGAAAGGCTAGTGTAGGGGAATATCTCGCTCAGCTGCGACTCTCATAGCTAATTAGTCCTATCTCTCGAAGCGGAAGGTTACAAGTTAAGTCCAGAAAATTACCTTCGTCGGGGGGTACCAGTTGGAGGGTATCCAGATCTCGTCGGAGGAAAGGGACGTCAAAGGCTTTCGAGCCAAAGAACTCGACGAGGGCGCCCTCTCGCTTCCCGAGAGCGGGAGGCTTATAGGTTGCATCGTCATATTGAATGAGGGCGAGAGGAATGTTGCCGAAGGGCCCGGAGACGAAGACGAACCTTTCCGCAAAGTGATGATGCTTGTTGGCGAGACCCGCCGTCTTCACCGACTGTCCAGAAAGGAAAACTGACCCTCCCTTGGCCCGGAAGTTGAACAGCTTCCGGAAGATCTGCAGGCTGAACTCAATCCTTTCCGCCCGCATGTAGCAGACGAAATCCACCAGGAGGGCGATGGAATTGGGGTTGAGTTGGGCCGGCATTACCCCGTAATAACGCAGGGTCTGGCGCACCTCCGACCAGAGAGGGAGGCGGAATGAAGGTTTGGGTGATCGTGAGGAATTCCTCCTATGTGAGCCGACAGGGGGAGAAGGCGTGGTCCAGGAAGGTTTGCGCGCACTTGGAACGACCTTCGCTCTCGCCTGACATCTTGAAGGGAAGAAGAGAGGAGAAAAAGGTCGGGGAGGCGAGAGCCTTTGCGCCGCAGGGATCGGCGAAAGCAGTTGACAGAGGGACGAAGGTTCGGGATGAAAAAAATAAATGCTGGGGAGTAAATGAGGTAGGTGGATCGGCCTATTTATAGAAGATACGGTAATTATGAGTTTTCTTAACAAATACGGCGGGAGAACGGTCAACGGGTCAACAAATCCGGACGTCTTGACTCCTCGATTTCCGTCTTGTCTCGTCAGCTCTCCTTGGACCTGCAGGAAGTGAGAACCTCCAGGGAGGGCTAGGAAAAAGACAAACCATCTCAGTGCGCGAGAAGTGTTGAGCAAGGCGTATGAATCGGTCATTCGCAAAGTGTCAAAGAACACAAATATAAAAGGGCTCTCGCCGGGCGAGAGTCCCCAAACGACAATACCAAGAATGATAATAATAATAATGATAATAACAAATAACCCTTATGATAATTGTCCGATGTAGAAAGCCGCAAGGGGTACAAAGGAGAAGGGTAGGCTGGGAGGAGGAGAAAAGAAGAGGTTGGCCCCAAGGGCTCAGTACGGCACCCACCGCCAACGGCCTAGTTCTCGCCTGCCAGACCTTGGAGGGTCTCGCGGGTCAAAGAAAGCCATCAGGGTGGTTAGCCCCTGGTTGGCCAGGCTGAGCTAATCTCGAATCCGCTCGACGTGTCTTCCGGGGGAGGTTTCGGCGGAAAGCGTATCCTGGGATTCCGCCCCGCCAAGGAGGTAGGCGCAGTCCCGCTCAACGATCGCCAACCGCTGCTCCATCGTCTCGTGGATCCTCTTCACTGCTGCGGAGTTAGCCCGTTGCTGCCGCGCGAGCTTCGACAAGAGTCCCGCAATCCTCTTCCTCCACTCCTTGCCGCTTCCGGAGGTCTCAAGAAAGTCCTCCATCTCGCTGGCGGAGGGGAGGGGAGAGTCTTCCCTTTCTTCTTCTTCTTCATCTTCGTCTCCTTCTCCTTCCGCTTCTTGCTCCTTCGGCTCTGGAGGACGGATTTTGGTCAGAATAGGAGAGGAGTGAAAGGAAAGCTGAGAGGTTCTCGCGTACCTGGGGAGCGATGGATACCCTCCCCCGATGGTTGGCGAGAGGGGCCGGGCTTGCCCTCTGAGCTCTTTCCGAAAAGCAAATGGAGCGGCTTGCCCCGGCCCGGACGAAATGTTCTACGCTCCGGGGTCTCGGTCTCGCCCTGGGAGGGAACAGAGACGCCCTCTCTCGTCGGAAGCTGTGATCCCAGCGCGGGAGCGGATGGCTCAGAGATAACCCCTCCGACAGGGATGACGAGATTGGGCGCCGGATCGGCGCGATCGGCCGGGGAATTGGGCATGGCAGCCCCCACGACCGGCGGTGCAGCCCCCGAAGCGGACGGTGGACCCTCATTGTGAAGGCGGGTCGCCTCTGTGTCCGCCAGTGGAGAGTCGGCGACATCTCTTGGTACCGTTCCGTGCGAGAAGAGCGGTACTTTAGTATGCAACCATGCTCAAGCTTTTTAACATTCCGCGCTAACAGGAAGGGCGAAAGGCGAGAAGGGTACCTCCGGCAGAGAAGAAGGGACATCATCACGGTCAGGAGTTTGGGTAGGCTGCAACGAGGCGGGCCTGGAGCTCTGCTGAGAGCGGCTTTTCAACGTTTTTGGCACGCATTTTCATGGCACGGCAGAGGTTCAAGAAGAGAGTAATTACGGCAGAGGTGGCCTGAGAGACAAACTCAGCTGTGTATTTATAGTACGAAGGTGGAGTCTGCAGAAAGATTCCCTGCCAGGTCAGCCTGTACTCACCGAATATTTGGGATTGGACGTGTCTTTCTGTGCACAAGGCTAGCTCGCAAAGAGCGGGGATTGTGTACAATCACATATTCGCTGAGTAGGACCAAGATCCCCCGAGGACCAGGATTGGGCTAGATTTGGACTTATAATTGAGTCAAGTAAGAAAGCGTGCGGGAGTGCTCTCGCCTTAAGTGGGCGGGAAGGCTCTCGCCCAGGGGTTGAGTAACGTCATTTAGTCGAACACCTGTTTGTCGAGCTCAGTTGGTCAAAGCTGGAGGCGTAGTTTGTCGAACGCCAGTTCGTCGAGCTCAACTCGTTGAGTTGGGCCTTCGACTTAAGGTTATGATCGTCGAACGCAAATGTATGGCTCAGGCCACGACAGAATTAGGGCGGGCGGGAAGGCTCCCGCCCCGGGCAGGTGCTGGGGCTCGCGCCTCAGGATGATGTAAGCTTATTGGCCCTTGGCGTTGAGTGATGCTTCTCCACTCAACGCTCCCGCCAGCCTTTGGCGTTGAGTGATGCTTCTCCACTCAACGCTCCAGCCAGCGTTTGGCGTTGAGTGATGCTTCTCCACTCAACGCTCCAGCCAGCTTTTGGCGTTGAGTGATGCTTCTCCACTCAACTCTCCCGCCAGCCATTGGCGCTGAGTGATGCTTCTCCACTCAACGCTCCCGCCAGCCTTTGACGTTGAGTGATGCTTCTCCACTCAACGCTCCCGCCAGCCTTCGACGTTGAGTGATGCTTCTCCACTCAACGCTCCCGCCAGCCTTCGACGTTGAGTGATGCTTCTCCACTCAATGCTCCCGCCAGCCTTCGGCGTTGAGTGATGCTTCTCCACTCAACGCTCCCGTCAGTCTTTGGTTCCCGCCCGGGGTAGGCGTAAAGGCTTGCGCTCGGGGCAAGCCGGGTTCCCACAGAGCTCAGCGGGAAGAGCTTCCACCAGGTGGGACGCAGACCTGAAATTACCTAAATACCCATGGTCTGCATTTAGCTCTTCAGAACAGCGGAGTTTGGCTATTGACAGACCAGACCAGGGGCATTTTAGTAATTTTAGGGCAGCAGAAGTACGTTTTTTGCAAATCAGATATTGAAAATCTATAAATAGACCCACAGGATACCTTAGATGACAGATTCTCTTATACTGTCATTTTGCCTTCTAGAGTTTTCTGAGGTACTCCTAGCGCAGCAATTGACTTTGGAGGGGAAGCGCTCAAAGAACTTCCGAGTTAGTGGAGGGACCTCCCAGCTGAGGCTTAGGGTCAGTTTCCAGTTCTTTGTGGCTAGTCTTGGGTCGAGGTTTGGGAGAAGTAGGTGTCGGCCACATCCCAAGGTCCGAACTCTCGTTGAGGCCAATTTTTGGCTTCAACAGTAACCACCGTGCTCATGACCCCTATCGTCGTGCGAAACAGAGTCTTTGTAAGAGATATAGATCATGTATCTCTCCGCCTACAACTGATTGATTTTTGGTTGGTTGCATAGATTCTAACATCGTATAATAGACGGGGATCTTACCCCATCGATCTAACCTCTGAAGAGCCCACAACCACCTGCCGCCCATAGTCCCATCCCAAAACTTCCCCTACTCTTGCTCATCACACCCCTGTTAGGTTGATTGATTAACAGAACTTCAGGATATAAGGCATAACAACACCAACGATCCTTCCTAAGAGCTCCAGTTCTGAACATAACGATCACATGGCAGAGACAGGGAACCTCCCCACTCAGTCGTCTTCACCCCACACAACAAAAGAGCATCAGTATTTTTATACCAACCTTAGTCTCCATCCAGATGCTGGATATTCCAAACTTACCTCCCCACCCCCCAACACACACACAAACATCCATATTAACAACAAAAAAACTCATAACAATAATAGATTAACAAAAAGATCATAACACATTTTCCTCCCCCAGATGATCCTTGTTCTCAAGGAATGACAAAATGCAGATATCGCTTTCAGAACACCCAAAAATATTCCCATGTCGCCTCCGCTTTGGACCCCTTGGCTCATTGCATGAGCAGTTGGGTGCACACCCGACCGTTACATGGCATAATGCGGCGGTTTGATATGGTTGTCGGCTCTATCATCATGTTGCCCTCTTGATTTACTGTAGAGGATAGCTGTCCTGATTGAGTAAGACCTCCCCTTTGTGTTCTCGGAATTGCGAGATATGAAACATGTGATGAATTTTTGCATCCGCGGGGAGATCCAATCTATAGGCAACATTACCTACTCGTTCCACCACTTGAAAAGGTCTGAAAATCTGAGTGACAGTTTATGGAACCCATGCGATCGAATGCTTGTTTGTTTATAGGGTTGGATGCAGAGGTAGACCGATGACGCCTCTTCTAGGAGTCTCTCCCGCCTCTTCTTATTGTCTAGTACCCTCATCTTTTTTTGTGTTTGTGCCAAGTTGACTTTCAATATGGAAATAACCTGTTCTCTTGCCTCAAGTGACTGATCCACTTTTTCCATGATGGCTTCTCCCGATACGTAAGGGGTATGTAATGTTGGTTCATGACCATAAACAATCTCATAGGGCGTCACTTTACTAGCGATGTGGTAGGTGATGTTGTACCACCATTTTGCTAATGGTAACCATTTCATCCAACTCCGCGTCCTCTCGAAACACATACACTGCAAATAGATTTCCAGACAACGGTTGTCGACCTCCGTTTGCCCGTCTGTTTGTGGATGATATGCTGTAGAAAGCTTTAGTTGCACTTGGAGGATGCTGAATGTTTCTTGCCAAAATTGGCTAAGGAAGATGGTGTCCCAGTCGCTGACGATAGATAGAGGTCATAAGGCCATGTAATCGCATTATATGTGCTTGCTTACTAGGTCCGTCAACCATCACCCAAATCATCATTTTTTCCTTACTCGTAGCCCTTCGACAAAGTCGAGCGAGATATCTTGCCAGATTCTACCGGGCACATGCAAGGGCTGTAGCAGCCCCTTAGGCTTCTGAGTGCCCTCTTTGCATTGTTGGCACACCTAGCACTCCTAAATGTATTTGGACACTTCCGGCTTCATTCTCTTCCAATAGAGTGAGCGAATTCGCTCAATTTCAGCGAATAGAGCGCCAAATTAGCTCAATTTCAGCGAATAGGGCGCCCAACTCGCACAATTTCAGCGAATATGTCGCCCAACTCTCACAATTTCAGCGGATTGGGAGCCCAATTCGCTCAAATTGAGCGAATTGGGCGCCCAAGTGCGACTAGGGGTGCCTTGGGTGCGTCTAAGATCATGTTTTACCAATCTCATTTTTTTTTAAAAAACACCTTGAAAGGTCTAGGTGCGCTTTTGGCGCGCCTGGGAGCCTGTAAGGCTCGCGCCCGGGCGCGCCTGAGGCACGCCGGGGCGAGCCTAGGGCACATTGCTTGCCTCAGCCGTGCTGAGGCGCGGCGGGCTGCGCCCGACGCCTTAGGCGCGCTCCTTGACAACTAAGGTAGTACCTTGTCGCCCTGAGAAATCCACGCAATTTTTTTCCGTTTTCAGTCTAGGCCACTCCACCATCGTCCGAATCTTTGATGGATAGGTCTCAACACCCTTGTTGGATATAATGTGCCCCAAATAGTGTACTTGTCGTAGCCTAAAGGCGCACTTAGATTTCTAAACACCAAAGTGAAGCATAGATACTCTAAGTGCTCTTCCCATGGTGTGCTAAATACTAGCATGTCGTCAAAAACTACTAGAATAAATTGTGAAGCTGATCCTGAAATATTCTATTCATCAGACTCTGAAATGTCGAAGGAGCGTTGGCCATGCCGAAGGGCATGACCAAAAACTCATAGTGGCCTTGATGGGTGCGAAAGGCCGTCTTGTGTACATCTGACTCGGACATTCTAACTTGATGCTATCCCCCCCCGAAGGTCTAACTTGGAAAAGAATACGGCACTGTATAGCTCGTCAATCAACTCTACGATGATGGGGATAGGAAACGTGTCTTTCACCATATGTCTATTGAGATGGCGGTAGTTGATGCATCTTCTCCATGTGTCGTCGGCCTACTTCAACAACACCACCGGTGCGGCGTAAGGACTCGAACTATGTCGTATGACCCGTTTGCAGCATTTCATTCGCCAAATACTCAATCACGGTCTACTGCAATAGCGAGTATATATAGGGCCGCAAGTTGTATCCACATTATTCTCCTTCGACGCAATGCGATGTTCATGCTCACGGACGTGTGGTAGTCCCTTGGGCTCCAAGAAAGTATCATGAAAGTTTTCCACAAGTGCCTGCAGTTGCTGGTCCTTGACTGAATCCAATGGGGCCTGGTGTTGTATGTAATTTAAAGCCATGGTGATGCAGGGTAAGGCCCTAAAGGAAAATACTAAGGCTATATGCGAATGCGAATGCAAATGTCCGACGGATTCAAACTTGCAATGCAATTTTTATAAATCATATAGCTAGAGTTTACCACACTTGAATTAAAGTAATTTAAAGCCAAGGTAACAGTGTGTAGTGTAGGAGCGTGAGAGTGCGCGAAAACAAATACTATTTAAATAGGAAATTACATAGATGAAAACGACTGAACAAGACTTACAAATAACTATCCCTTACAAGTAGAAAATCAACACAAGATCCAACATTTAAGAAAATGACAACAAACCTTGAACTAAGAAAACACAGTGGAGTGGAGGGCTGGAGGTGCATTAAGAGGGCTGTCCGGGACCGATTTCGGAGATTATTAACTCAGGAATGCTGGCCTGGAAGTCTGTACAGCGGCCTGAGGAATTTGGGGTGGCTGTGTGGGGGTGAAAGGCTTTGGGCTGACAGGTTGGATGTCCTGGGCAGCAGGAAAGAAATGCCCGCAGCAGGAGTTGGGCGTTAGGGAGTGGGGAAGGATGAAATGTGGTTCCACATGAGGGAAGAAGGCAGGGAGAGGGGCTGGGATTAATTGGGTGGAGACTAAATAGGTGGCAGCAGTTGGAATAGTCACAACAGGAAGCTCCACGTGAATTGGAAAGGAAAGACCAAAGAGGGGGAGTGGCTGGGTGAGAGGGGAGTACATGGGAGGGGAATTTGTGGTTGGGATTTTAAAGAGGGGAAGTGGGGTTCAGTTGTGAAGTAGAAATGACTAAAAATAGGAGAAAAAAAAGGGAGGGGGCTGGCCAACACAAATGGCGGAAAAGTGTGGTTGGTTATCCTTAAAATTAGGAATTAAATTCCTAAAATTTAGGAGAGAGGAAATAGGGGGTAGGGGGTAGTGGGTAGTTGTGGAAGTTATAGGGTAGTGGAGATGGTGGTCGGTGGTGGTCGGAGGTCTCCGGCGGTGTTTTCCGGCGATTGCCGGAATACTAAAAAATAGAGGAAACTTCGTGGAAATGGTGTGGTGGTGGTGGGAGGCCGAGAAAATTCTCCGGTGGTCGCCGGAGATGAGTTTTAGAGTGTTGTTTAGAGTTTTTTTGGTGGTAGGGTGTTTGGAAAGTGGTGGGTTTTGGGCAGTTGATGGAAGTCACGTTGGCTGCTTCTAATGGTGAAGAGGAGGAAGTGGGAAGGCAAATGGCTGGATTCTGCCAGGAGTGGAGGAATGTTGAGCTTGCTGCTATGGAGGGGAGGGGGAAAATGGGGTGGCCGGTCAAGGAGGTGTGGCAAGGGGGAGGGCCGGACAATATGAGATGTGAGGGAGGAGGTAAACCTGCGCTTCACACCCGGGGTTCAGCTTCGACACCAAAAATGATTAAGGGATCAGCTTATGAACTCCAATCTTTCCATTCCTCTAATGAGAGCCTTCACCCTCTATTTATAACTTTTTTCGGGGAGCAATGTATGACTATGATTGGATGACGCTCCGACTAAAAAAAATATAAAAATACAATTCAAAATAAAATACAACAAGAGATAAAAAATATTATAAATAGCGAGCAGCTTGAATTGAGCGGTCCCGATCGTCACTGCGCCCGAGTTCGCCGAGAGTAGACCCGAACTGGTTGGGCGGGCTGCTCCCCATCACATGGTCTCTTCAATTTGGGATCCAGGTTCTGTTCCCTCCCTCTCTTCGATGGCCCACACTTCACATAGATCCAAAATTCGTAGTTGCCCATGCCTTGCCTGCCTTGCTTCATTGTGCCTCTGTGACATCCAGATTCCGGACATGCTCTTGGAGCCCCGCAAAGAGACTTTCTTTCCTCGGCATGAGAAATCCATCCCCAGATTTTGAAAGTCCCAATAAACAATACCCAACGTTATGGGCCATTGAACACAAGTGCCATTTCGCATCCGCCCAATGGTAGAACCAACATATCTGACGTGAAAAAGACACCTTGCATTCTTCATTTAATGCTCGCCACCTTATGTGAACTAGATATATATTTGCCGTCAACAACCACCACCTTGAACATTGGAATCGTGTTAACTTACACTGCAACCGGTTGGCGGTTTCGTTATCCAAAAAATTTTGAGCGCTCCCCGAGTCCACTAGTATATGGATTGGCTGTCCGTTATAGAATGTTGTCGCTCGCATCGTGTAGAAATGGGAGGTTCCCGTAAGTGCATGCATAAACACTTATGGGATCCCTTGTGTCTCTATCTCTTCCGGTTTTAAATCGGAATCCACATCCTCCTCTATGATTTCTGGAGTGTCTTCTTCCAGATCCGGAATCAATTCGAGGGCGTAGGATTGTCGTCGACTCAAATAGTGGATCCCAGGGACATACTTCTCATCACAACAAAAGCATAGTACGTTATTATGCTTGTCCGTGGGCCGGCCATGGATCCATGGCAGAACACCTTGGTGCCCACTGGAGAGGGGTTGGTGGTGTGCGGGTTGCGGCCTAGTGTGATCTGTTCTCATACCGACCATGGATCCATGACGAAGCGGCTCAGTGCCAATAAGATCGCATCACCCCTTCCTGTTTCATAGTAGCAAAACTCATTAACTTTTCCGACGCCAACAATTTCCCGCTCTGCTGTGAAAGCATCTGTCGCTGAAGATTGAAATTGTGAAAAGTCGTTATATCCTCCACCCTACTTCCACCTAATATCAACGCCAATAACTTTACATCGATAAGAGCAAGCTAGGCCCAACTTATGACTCCCATGTCACCTAATTTTGTAAAATAATCATATGTTAGAGGACAAAGAAGATATATGTGAGGAGGCATACTGAGAATTTAGTACTACATCTAGAAATGCATATAGAATTGTGCAATTAGTATAGATTCTGGTTCTTTTCACCTACAACTGCTTGTTTTTATTACAATGCTATTTTGGTGTCTAGGACAAAATAGATATATATGATGTCATAAAAGAAAAAAGTTTTGATTTGTAGAATTGAAAATTTTCCAAATTTCGAAAGCAAATAGAAGATAATAGCTTACCTGAAAAAAGCAAACACAGTTTTGCACTTTCTGTGTTTTTTTCCATGGCCGTTGTTCTTATTGTTTTAGGTTTTTCTGAACCAACAGACATCACTATACAATTTGAACTTTCTATATAGTTGTTTTTTTCACTTAAAAAAAGTGGGTTGTCTTCTAAAAAGATGCTTTACAATTTTTCGGAAGGGCACTTATCATATATCCCAACCCATAAGAAGTTAGGGGCTAAAACCCAAAATTATATTTTTTTATATGGATTACTTTTTTTTCTTGGGACAATGTAAACCTTGATCTTCATGTGTGAAAAACTCCTCACATTATTAGTATAGCCACAGATACTCCCATTATGATAGATCTCGTAGAGTGACATCTCAATACATTCCTACCTCTTATGGTCATGCCAAATGGTGTTTTTTAAAGCAAGAGATAAAAGCTCAAGTTACCTTTTGTTTCAAGAGAAAAATCTCTTGGAGGGGGGTTGAAGAGAGATATTATGGTTACAAAGTTTTTTTTTTTGCTCTCTGTGGTCCAGGGGATTGTATCCTTTATCTATTGTTTAACAAAACAATGTGAACAAATAATTACAATTAACTTAAAATAATATTAAATATATATGTCTCAGGCAAGTAGCTTTATTCAGGAGTGATTAGTAAGATGCTTGTATATTCGGCGAAGTATATGCAAGTGAATTTTCAAGTAGTTGATGAAATTTATTCATTAGTGGTGAATACTCAACAATGGCTATTCAATAAGGTTTGTTTATGGCAAATGTTGTTAGTAAATCAATCAAATTGAGAGACAAATAAAGCACATAAAACATATGATTTAAGTGATTCATCTAAGATGGGCCATGACCATGGGTAACAACATATTGTTTGACTAGATAGAAGAACAAAAACCCTTACAGGATGAAGAGTCGTTCAGTTATCATCATATTTCAAACTCTAGAATATGAGTAGTTTTATATATAACCGTGTCCTCATCAAAACCCGCAAAATGTCTTTCAGAAATACATTGTTAATATATAGAAAATGGGAACCCCCAAAAATTATGTTACGGTCGTGCCTCCCAGAACTGGGCTGCGCTGGGCTGGGCCCCATGCAGTCTGGTTCCTCCTGGGCAATTCTCACTATTCCCTCCCACAATTCCCAGCCTGGATACCGTAACATGGTCGGGGCCCATACACCCCAACCCGTCTCCACACTTATTTAACCTTGGCGGCTCAGTTGATGATGAGAGATCATGGAAGTTCTCTCATCAAGAGAGTTCTGGGATCGAATCCCGACCTCAGCATCCCGCTGCCAAGATTAAATAGATGCGAAGACGGGTTGGGGTGTATGGGCCGCGGCTCTGTTACGGTACCTAGACTGGGAATTGTGGGAGGGAATCGTGAGAATTGCCCAGGAGGAACCAACCTGCCTGGGGCCCAGTCCGACCCAGTCGGGTTTGGGGAGCTACGACCGTAACAAATTCTGTGTACCGACTTTTGATGTGACGGTCTCTTAAAGTGCTCGATGACAAACTTTGGGATCATCTCCCGATGAATTAAGATTTGAGGCATATAACTAACAACTGTTGAAAATGGGTGATTGTGTTATCTCCCACTCCGTTAAGCCCAAGCTTGTCCTCAAGATTGGAGGTAGGATTAGCGCACTCAAGTGGGAGTTCCATTGATGAGAGATCCATATATGTCATTAACAAAATGGAGTTGACTGGTTTTCGAGGACAGGGTCGTAAAATGCCAGGTGGATGCTCGAATCGGCGGGAAGTTGAACTTCATAATTTGCGGCGTCGATGCATGGAATGATCTTGAAAGGGGATGCAATAGTGACTACTAGTTTCAGTGTGAAGTAGTGGGGGACTAAAATTTGGCTATATTGTTGGAGGTGAGTGAAGATCCAATTGTTGGTGATGGTCTCACGATCAGTGTGGTTGGGTCAGCGCTAGTTTTCACATTCATGTGGTTTTTTCGCCCCTATGCCCACGTGTTCCATCACAAGAGGAAGAATTGTGCTTCACTTGTTCCTACACGTGAAGAGGTGGATACTTAATCCCATGTTGGAATCTCATGTAAGGGAGAATTGTGCTTTGTTTATATTTGGGATTCTCTACCTGATACCAATTGATTTTAAGGAATGTTTAAGTTCTAATTTAGTGTTATGCAATTAGTTAATAACATGAAGAGTAAAGTTAATTTTTATAAAATTACAAATATGTTGATGATGTTGTAGGGATGTAAATGTTTAGACGTTCATATCTAGTTTGTGTATAACTGGATAAGAATGGTAAGATGGACGTGTGATGAAATTAGAAAAGATAAAAGAAAGATAATATTCGAGATTTTGGAGGGACATCTATCGAATATAAGAGACTATAAAATAAATTTAGGTTGTTTATGCATGTAAAATGAAGAATTGAAAATGCATGTAGAATGAAGAATTGAAAAGGCATAAATGAACCCGATATATAAAGTTAGTAGCGGTGGATTATGCGGGAGAAAAGGTAAATCCATGATCATATGGATGAAGTTCAAGATTTTTACGAAATCAAGCAAAAATGATTAAAAATAACACTGGTACACAAGATTTGCTTAGTTCACCCAAAGATGGGTTACGTTCACAAGCAGCAATGGACAGTTTCATTGGATGAAGAATAGAGTTGGTTACAAGGGAGGTGGTGCTCAGAATTTTGTGTCATCATAATGCGAGGCAGGTTGTGAATGTAACACTCCTTCCCAGTATTACAGAAATCAGCCGTCCGGTCGGGTCAGCGATATAAAGAAAACTAGAAAGCAGTATTAAAACTAGTAGCAGCAGGTAATAAAAGTCCAAACTAAACAGATTTAATACTTACAGCGGAAGTAAAAAAATTAAACTAAGGTTAACCACATACCTGATGTCTGGATTCACAGAGCCACTAAACAAGAATGAGATTGTCATAACTGAAAATCTGAAATATCATAATAAGTCTGATACAAGATATATAAAATATTAATGAGTTACACTGTCCACAACTACAAGTACATGCTGAAATGGAGTAAACTGAAATGATAAAAGTACTACAAACTGACACCATCATGACGCTCATCCTAGACGTAGTTTCCCACCTGGGTCACCTGAAAAATATTGCCCACGAAGGGTCAGAGTAAAGAAAACAATTCCCCTTAGTGACACTAAAATAGATTTACATATGAATGCATGTATGTCTTTAAAACTAGTCTCGTGCACTGAAAACATTTTATGTTATATGTTATGCATGCTTTTCCTATACTTCATGGTGAACACACTATAGTTCTATATTCATGACTTTCCGTTCATTTGCCCAAGTCCTGACGTTCACTAACTAGTGTACTGTCTCACGGCAAGCCTGTACTTGAGTTCTAAGTGGCTTCTAGCCTACACGTTTACTGGGAAGGCTCTAGGCAGAGTAGCTCCTAACGCGCAACTGAAACTGACGACCCGAGACCATCTGACGAACTCAATTGTTCTAGTGTCACGCGGACACGGTCTCAAATCTACTAACTGTCTCAAATAGGAGTCAACTCCCAAGACTGTAACTCATAGGATACCATATGCCCTATGAGGAAGGTAGTGCGCCTCTACCAAGCACGAAAAGACTGGTGTGCTACTGACCTTTTTGGTCTGACGCTACTCTGCATGAGATATCTTTTCTGGTGTACTACTGAGCGACCCTTGACTTTCTCGTGGTCGACTTGAAAGGACCTTCGCATCCTTGGTCGGACAGTCTCCAAACTTACGTGTACATGTGAAGTTTCGTACTTAACTAACTGTTCACGAATTTACTAACGTGGTTATGGAACAAGTCGTTGTCATACGCGTTTCCACAATTATTTTCCTAATGTCACACTTCTCTATGCATGCTTATGATGTTGTACGAAACCTACTCCTGCGTATAAAATATAATTACTTGATATGTCTAACTAAAAGAAATTAGGATTTTCTTACAGTGGTGCTGCGACGCTCGTATACTCGGCGCGGCGACATTTTCTTTTCTAAAAGTAAATTCTACTGCTGGGGACTTTCAAAAACTGCTCCGACCCCGCCAAAGTCCTGCAAATTCAAAGCAGTCCTAATTATCGCATTTTTCCCTTAGGGTTAACCCTTTGAAAAAAAATTCTAAAATGCTAGGGTAGTCCAAAATTAGCGGCTAACATAGCGTATTACCTTCACGAGGGAGGGATTGAAGCTTCCAATGCGCCCAACTCCAAATTTCGTGGTGGAAACCGGGCTCCAAAACCTAATTAGGGCACAAGGATGAAAAACCTAGGTTATAATAACTCCGAAATCGAAGGATTTACGTGAGGAAATGGACAAAAGGAAGAAATAAACTTACCGAAACCGAAAAATTCCAAGTTCCACCGATTAGGGTTGAATCCGGCACTTTCACGGCCAAGGAAGGAAAATGAATGTCTACCGGTGCTCGTAGAGGTGGGAGGAGTGGTCGGAGATGGATTCTGGAGGGGAAACGGCCGCCGATTAGGGCTTGCAAGAGGCGCGGCTGGCGTCGGCGTCGAGGGTGCGGAACGGGATGTCGCGGGCCTGCTTGCGGTTTTCTCCCGTGAGGGGTAGGGTCGTGCGGGATAAATACTTGCGGTTTTACTTATTAACTGCATGAGGGGGGGGGGGAATTTTGCTATTTGCACTCCATTTGAGTCAATTCATCTCAACTCCTATGTGTCAAGGCAAATTTGTCGCGCCTACGCCATTAAATTAAAATGCGACACGCACTATTTTTATCGCACTTAACGAACTATCTGTCGCTATCATAAAGTAAAGTAACTTCATACCTTGCCGACGCGCTGTCTCGATCAAAAACCGTCGCGACTTTCCCCTACAATTTTAAATAAATTTTCGCGTCAAAATTTCGGATGTTACAAATCTCCCCTCCTAACAAAAATTTTCGTTCTCGAAAATTGTAACCATACCTGAATCGAAGAGAAAGGAATAGTCTGCATTGCTCTTAAGTTCATCCTCACGCTCCCAAGTATACTCTGGCCTACCACAGTTCATCCAAAGGATTTTGACCATGCGAATCTCTCTATTTCTGAGCTTCTGTATCCTTGAACCCACTATTCTGACTGGTCTAACCCCAATACTAAGATCTGTCTCAATTGGTGCTTCCTCGGTACTTATGATCTGACTGGAATCTCTGACTGCTCTCCTCAGATAAGAGACGTGGAATACATCATGTAAAACACTCATTTCCTCAGGTAAGGCCAATCTGTAAGCAATCTCACCAATTCTTTCCAGCACCTCAAAAGGACCAACGAATCTGGGGCTCAGCTTTTTCATCCGCTTTATTCTAGAAACTCCTCTGACTGGTCTGACCTTCAGATAAACGTAGTCTCCAACACTGAACTCTACTGATCTGTGCTTCTGATCATGGTACTTGGCCTGGTGATCCTGAGCTGTCTTCATACGCTCCTGAATAAGCTTGATCCTATCAGTGGTCTTATCAATCCATAACTCCCTGATTGTGGATTTCTCTTCACTTTCAGCCCAACATAACGGTGTCCGACAACGTCTGCCATAGAGGTCCTCAAACGGTGCCATCCCAATACTTGTCTGAAAACTGTTGTTGTAGAAGAACTCCACTAGTGTAACATATTTCTCCCACTTTCCTCCAAAATCCAAAATGCACATCCGTAACAAATCCTCCAAAGTCCTATTTGTGCGCTCAGTCTGTCCATCTGTCTGGGGATGGAATGCGGTGCTGAAATGTAATCTGGTACCCAACCGCTCCTGTACGTAACGCCACTCCCTGGAGGTGAATCTGCCGTCTCGGTCTGAAACTATAGTCCTGGGAACACCGTGAAGCCGAACTATCTCGTCCAAATATAACTGTGCCAGCTTCGGACCTTGATCCGTCTTCCTAAGAGAAATGAAATAGGCGACCTTAGAAAGTCGATCAACTATAACCCACAAGAAATCATTCCACTCTGCGATCTCGGCAAACCATGAATGAAATCCATGGATATATCTTCGAATGTCCACTCAGGAATGGGAAGTGGCTGCAACTTGCCTCCAGGCCTTTGGCACTCGGCCTTAACCAACTTGCACGTCTCACACTTCCCTACGTAATCTGCAACATCTCTCTTCAAGCCTGGCCACCAGACTAACTTCTTGAGATCTGCATACATCTTCGTGCTACCCGGATGTATAGAATATCTGGAATTGTGTGCCTCAAATAAAATATCCTCGCGAAGGTGACTAACATCGGGGATACACACCCTGCCATCAAACAACAATAAATCATCCTGAATAATGAATCCCTCCTTCTGTTCTGACTGCACTGAGCTCCAAATCTCTGCCATCTTTGGATCCAACGGTAGAGCTGTCTTGATTCTGTCCTTGATATCGCAGGTAATCTCCATCCAACTCAACATTGCAGAACCAAAACTACTGCGTGGCACAGCGGTAATATCCAGTCTCTCCAGCTCTCGCACTAACTCCTCCTGCTGAGTGAGGAGAAAGAAACATGAACCTCTACGGCTAAGGACATCAGCTACAATGTTCGCCTTTCCTGGATGGTACTGAATGTCTACGTCGTAGTCTGATAGAAACTCTAACCATCTGCGCTGCCTCAAATTGAGCTCTCGCTGATCAAAGATATATTTGAGGCTCTTATGATCAGTGAAGATCTCACAACGAACATCATAGAGATAGTGCCTCCAAATCTTCAGAGCATGTATGACTGCTGCAAGCTCCAAGTCATGCACTGGGTAGTTTCTCTCATGAACCTTTAATTGTCTCGAGTCATAGGCTACGACCTTTCCATGCTGCATGAGAACACATCCCAAACCCTGACCTGATGCATCGCTGTAGATCTGAAACCCGTCAGGCCCTGATGGTAAACTCAAAATCGGTGCGGTCATCAACCTGCCCTTCAAGTCCTCAAAAGCCAACTCACACTCAACTGTCCAATCCAAGCCCTTACCCTTCCTGGTGAGGGAAGTCAGTGGTAAGACTATCTTCGAAAAATCTCTGATGAATCTCCTGTAGTAACCAGCAAGACCCAAAAAGCTACGAACCTCTGAAACTGTCGTCGGCCTTGGCCAACTCTTAATGACCTATATCTTCTTCGGATCAACACTAACTCCTTTCTGACTGATGATGTGGCCTAAGAATGCAATCTCTGAAAGCCAAAACTCGCACTTTGAAAATTTGGCAAACAACTGATTCTTTCTGAGTGTGCTCAAAACAATCCTGAGATGTGCTGCATGATCTTCTGCACTCTTAGAGAACACTAAGATGTCATCTATAAAGACGATGACAAAACGATCCAAGTACTCCCGAAATACCCTGTTCATCAGGTCCATAAATACTGAAGGGGCATTGGTCAGCCCGAACGACATGACCACGAACTCAAAGTGTCCATATCTGGTACTGAAAGCCGTCTTCTGAATATCCAAGTCACGAATCTTTAACTGGTGATAGCCTGACCTCAGATCTAACTTGGAGAAAGTGTTCGATCCCACCAACTGGTCAAACAAATCATCAATCCTGGGAATCGGGTACTTGTTCTTTACTGTCAGCTTGTTCAACTCACGGTAGTCTATGCACAGTCTCAGACTACCATCCTTCTTCTTCACAAAAAGCACTGGAGCACTCCATGGTGAAGTACTGGGGCGTATAAAACCCAAATCAAGTAACTCCTGCAACTGACTCTTCAACTCTGCTAGTTCCCTTGGAGCCATCCGATAGGGGGATTTGGCTACCGGTGTAGCCCCAGGCTGCAAGTCTATCGGGAACTCAATCTCTCTATCGGGAGGGGCACCAGGGAGCTCTTCCGGGAAAACATCGGGGAACTCCTGCACCACTGGTACCTCTGACAAGTCAGCCTTAGTCTTTGCCTTCATTAGTACTACGAAGGTTTAACAACCCTTACTGATGGACCTTCTCGCTTGGACTGCAGATATGATCATCTTCACTACTCCCTTCAAGCCCTGAAAAGAAAAAGAAGTCTGATTGGAGCCATCAAACTGTATCTGCTTCGCCCTACAGTCAATCCTGGCGTTGACTGCCGAAAGCCAGTACATTCCAAAAATCAGGTCGAATCCTGCAATAGGTAGCTGCAAAGCTTCCACAATAATTTCGGTGTCACCAAACTGCACCGGTACCCTGCACCTATCTCTGGTCTGCAGAAGGGATCCATTCGGCATCATAACATCCAGCGCTACAGTCTCTGAGAAGACTTCTAAATTCAACTTACGCACTAGAGATTCTGCGATAAACGAGTGCGAGGCACCCGTATCAAACAGAATCTTAGAGGGTAAATTACGAATCATAAGGATGCCTACATGAATGATTTTCAAAAAAAAGAGTGTCACTATGGAGGATTAAATAAACTTATCAGGCAAAGTAAACACTTACCTGTCACTACATCCTCCTGCTCCTTAGCCTCCTGCTGACCAAGCCCATAAGCTCTGGGCTGCACCAATTCTCGACCCTGATGTGGTCTTCCATCAGTAATCATCAACGCTTTGCCCTTGTCTGCTCTGCTAGGGCCACCAATCTCATACTTCGACTGCAGGAACAAAATACATTTGTCATATATCGAAAATTTATAAATGTACAAAATACAACAAGGTTGATTACCTGATTCGAACCACCTTCCTGACAGAAACGAGCAATGTGTCCAGGTTGACGACACTTGTCACACACGCCCGCGCTGGCCAAACACTCTCCTGGATGGCGACGCTGACACTTGGGACAAAGGGGGTAGTCCCTGCTCCTGTCACCAGATTGACTATACTTCCTCGCATCAGGCTTCTGCTTCTTGTTCCAGTTCTTCCCCTGATCATTCCTGCTATGCTGCGACTGATGCGAATCCTGAGATCGCTTTGCACGGAAATTACTTCGCTTTTGAACCTTCTGCTGGTCAGCTTCCAGCCTGCGAGCCATATCCACTAAGCTCCTGTAATCAGCATTGACCATAGTCATCAGCGGCTGTCTCAATGAGTCACGTAAACCATCCACAAAACGGCTGCACTTCTCAGTCTGGTCTCCCTGCATTACGCCCGCATATCGAGCCAGATGGGTAAGCTCTCGCTCGTATTCAGCAACAGTCCTGTCCCCCTGGAAAAGCCTAAGGTATCTCTCCTGTAGACCTCGTCGTGCGGAAGGAGGCACGAACTAACTCGCAAGGGCTCTAGAAAATTCGCCCCATGTAAACATGTCTGGCGTACGACCTGGCCAAAAACATGGTCATACTATTTAAAAAGAGAACATATCACTTCCAAAAAAATTTAAAGGAATTTTCATAACCATTTACCTGCGGGATCATCTGCCCGGTACTTGTCCCACCAGACCTTTGCCTCACCTCGGAGGAGGAAAACTGCCAGAGGAACCTTCTTATTCTCTGGGCACTCCAAAACATCCAGCAGGTCTCTGGTGTTTGCTACCCAATCATCTGTGTCCATCGGGGTCTCATCCCCACTGTAGTTTGAAGGCTGAAGTTCTCTAAAATTCCTCAAATAACGCTCCAGGGTCATCTCCACGGGCGCTGGGGCAGGAGCTGGTGCAGGGGATGGTACGTGCACTGGAACTGGAAACCCTGCAGCCAGTCCTCTCTGAAACTCCATCAAGGCAACAGTAACCGCCTTGGCAATCTGAGACGCTATGTCAGTGCCCTCTGAAGCTGCTGGAACTGGAGGTACCTGTGGCACTGCAGCATCTCCCATAGTCGCGTTAGGAACAGGGTTCTGACGTGAAGATTCACCTGGTTCACTTACTCGAGTTGCCTGATAGAACATATAAAAGAAATCTGATTATTTATCAGGCATCTGCTAAAACTGGCTTGACAACTTTATTTCGTACTCTTGCGAAAACTAAGCCTTAAACGCAACTTAAAATACTCTACTAACATGAGTTTACTGTTATACAATCCTATGACTCTGTGAAAACCTTCTAGGGTCCAGTGATCCTAAACCTCGCTTTGATACCAATTTGTAACACCCCTTCCCAGTATTACAGAAATCAGCCGTCCGGCCGGGTCAGCGATATAAAGAAAACTAGGAAGCAGTATTAAAACTAGTAGCAGCAGGTAATAAAAGTCCAAACTAAACAGATTTAATACTTACAGCGGAAGTAAAAAAATTAAACTAAGGTTAACCACATACCTGATGTCTGGATTCACAGAGCCACTAAACAAGAATGAGATTGACATAACTGAAAATCTGAACTATCATAATAAGTCTGATACTAGATATATAAAATATTAATGAGTTACACTGTCCACAACTACAAGTACATGCTGAAATGGAGTAAAATGAAATGGTAAAAGTACTACAAACTGACACCATCATGACGCTCATCCTAGACGTAGTTTCCCACCTGAGTCACCTGAAAAACATTGCCCACGAAGGGTCAGAGTAAAGAAAACAATTCCCCTTAGTGACACTAAAATAGATTTACATATGAATGCATGCATGTCTTTAAAACTAGTCTCGTGCACTGAAAACATTTTATGCTATATGTTATGCATGCTTTTCCTATACTTCCTGGTGAACACACTATAATTCTATATTCATGACTTTCCGTTCATTTGCCCAAGTCCTGACGTTCACTAACTAGTGTACTGTCTCACGCCAAGCCTGTACTTGAGTTCTAAGTGACTTCTAGCCTACACGTTTACTGGGAAGGATCTAGGCAGAGTAGCTCCTAACGCGCAACTAAAACTGACGACCCGAGACCATCTGACGAACTCAATTGTTCTAGTGTCACGCGGACACGGTCTCGAATCTACTAACTGTCTCAAAGGGGAGTCAACTCCCAAGACTGTAACTCATAGGATACCATATGCCCTATGAGGAAGGTAGTGCGCCTCTACCAAGCACAAAAAGACGGGTGTGCTACTGAACTTTTTGGTCTGACGCTACTCTGCATGAGATATCTTTTCTGGTGTACTACTGGGCGACCCTTGACTTTCTCGTGGTCGACTTGAAGGGACCTTCGCATCCTTGGTCGGACAGTCTCCAAACTTACGTGTACATGTGAAGTTTCGTACTTAACTAACTGTTCACGACTTTACTAACGTGATTATGGAACAAGGCGTTATCATACGCGTTTCCACAATTATTTTCCTAATGTCACACTTCTCTATGCATGCTTATGATGTTGTACGAAACCTACTCCTGCGTATAAAATATAATTACTTGATATGTCTAACTAAAAGAAATTAGGATTTCCTTACAGTGGTGCTGTGACGCTCGTATACTCGGCGCGACGACATTGTCTTTTCTAAAAGTAAATCCTACTGCTGGGGACTTTCAAAAACTGATCCGACCCCGCCAAAGTCCTGCAAATTCAAAGCAGTCCTAATTATCGCATTTTCCCCTTCGGGTTAACCCTTTGAAAAAAAATTCTAAAATGCTAGGGTAGTCCAAAATTAGCGGCTAACATAGCGTATTACCTTCACGAGGGAGGGATTGAAGCTTCCAATGCGCCCAACTCCAAATTTCGTGGTAGAAACCGTGCTCCAAAACCTAATTAGGGCACAAGGATGAAAAACCTAGGTTATAATAACTCCGAAATCGAAGGATTTACGTGAGGAAATGGAGAAAAGGAAGAAATAAACTTACCGAAACCGAAAAATTCCAAGTTCCACCGATTAGGGTTGAATCCGACACTTTCACGACCAAGGAAGGAAAGAGAATGTCTACCGGTGCTCGTAGAGGAGGGAGGAGTGGTCGGAGATGGATTCTGGAGGGGAAACGGCCGCCGATTAGGGCTTGCGGGAGGCGCGGCTGGCGTCGGCGTCGAGGGTGCGGAACGGGATGTTGCGGGCCTGCTTGCGATTTTCTCCCGTGAGGGGTAGGGTCGTGCGGGATAAATACTTGCGGTTTTACTTATTAACTGCATGAGAGGGGGGAAATTTTGCTATTTGCACTCCATTTGAGTCAATTCATCTCAACTCCTATGTGTCAAGGCAAATTTGTCGCGCCTACGCCATTAAATTAAAATGCGACACGCACTATTTTTATCGCACTTAACGAACTATCTGTCGCTATCATAAAGTAAAGTAACTTCATACCTGCCGACGTGCTGTCTCGATCAAAAACCGTCGCGACTTTCCCCTACAATTTTAAATAAATTTTCGCGTCAAAATTTCGGATGTTACAGTGAAAGTGGTCTGACACTAATGTAAACCTATGCAATTGGTGCGGGGTTGACTCAAACCAACCTAATTTATCTGATGCATCTATGATTTGAATTAATCTAGAATTAAATTGAGAAATAAAATTAGATAAGATTAACAACACAACACGACGTTGACCACAAGTTTCAAGTAAGCTAAATAAGTTCTTTGCATGTAGAACTTTCAACTAAACTTTTTGCACAAATAAATTTTATAGGAAAATAGAAAAATGAAACAGTAGCACAAGAAAATCATGCTTTCCAAATAACTATGGGATAATCATCCACATATTCATTAACAAAAGATGAAAATACAATACTAGATACTCACGAGTAAGGAGAATTGGCGGGAAGTGACGATGGGTGGCTGTCGCAAGCAGGAGGCAACATTGGGGGCACAAAAAGGGAATAGAGGCGCTAGTGGTACACTGTGAGTGATGACTATGCTAGTTGTAAGTGGGGATGGGTAGTAGCTTGCAGATGGGAGCAAAGAGCGGCGTACGTGTTACAGTAGGAATCGGAGATGGTGGATATGGCTTGCGGTAGGAATCGGAGATGGTGGATATGGCTTGCGGTAGGAATCGGAGGTGGAGGTAGAGGCTTGTGGAAGGAGTAGGAGGTGGTCATTTGCATCCTGTAGCAGGAGTGGGTGATGGAGGATGGCGGCTTTTGCAGTAGGAGCAGGCGGTAGAGGCCTGCAACTTGAGCGAAAGGAGGAGGTGGTGTCTACGGTTTGCAATGGGGATCAGGAGAGGGAAGAGTGGGGCTAGCAGGGCATGCAGCGGGGAAAGGAGAAGACATAGCAGTTAGGGGTTGTAGCTAGGGGGATCGTGCTGAATAGGGTTAAAAAAGGGGAATATGAGACGGAAAACTAAAAGCACCTGGGATTTTGCACCTGGGATCTCGTGACGTCGCACAGCGATATGATTGTCGGCTCTAGATTTCTTCACAAGGCCAACAATGCCCAATATGGTTGTCATCGCCCGTTGTCTGAATAGTACTAAATAAAGTCCCAAAAATAAAAGAAAATACATAAGAATAGGAAAATGGTGATTGCTAACCCGATTAACGCTTCCTACGCCTTACACATAAGCCCGCCCGCCGAGTGGTTGCCCGACCTCCACCATCGATCCTATTGTTGATCCCCATCACCTAAAACCCTAAAATAAGAGAGCGTAGCATAATGACGGACTTGTGAATCACCAGATAGGTTTGAATTTGAGACATGAATAACAAAGATGATTTGTGCAGTTGCAGTTGAACACCTCAAACAACACTCAACTTGAATGAATGAAAAATGATAATTTATAAAGCTGACACCAAATAATTTGAATAAGGATGTTGAAGTTGATACTCATAAACCAAAATTAAATTTGTGAAGAATCTATTAAATCAAAAAAAGTTGTATAAATTAACTATACAGCTCAGAAACCTTTATACATACTAGTAAGAATATATGTTCATCTAGTGCACATACCTTGAAATTTCTTACATGCTTAGACATCTCTCGTTAGAAATTATATATATATATATATATATATATATATATATATATATATATATATATATATATATATATGCCCACTTCCTTTCATAGCAAAAAATAATATCATTTACAAAAATCAATGTAGGTGGGTACTCACATGCTCCTGATGAATTGACCTATGGTGTCGATATGAAACATATAAGATGGTGTGGCATCCTCCAGGTGAAGAATGCTTTTGATTTATTTGTTATAGAGCACTTGGTAAAATATGTAATTTATATTTTGCTTTCTCAGAGAATTGCCCTTGCATATTTGGTGGTGGCATTCTTGGAAATTTTTTCGAAAACTTCAGAAGCCCGGGAGCTGACCCCCGTAGGATGGTCGGCATTTAAGATATATTGTTGGCAGTGGTAAGTAAAATTTTCATCCTATGTTTTCAATTAACTTAAACATTGAGTCATTTTTTGAAAATCTTAAAACAGAGTTATCAGAGATAGTATATATGTGTTGGCTGAAATTATATCCAAAAGGTTCTTGCAAAATATGTATGGAGTGTAACACCCATTTCCAGTTTTTCAATAATCAGTCATCCGGCCGGGTCAGCGATATAAAAAGAACTAGAAAACAGTATTAAAACTACTATGCAGCAGGTATAAAGTAGAAGTTATTAAAAATTTTATAACTTACAACAGAAGCTAAGAAATTAAACTAAGGGTAACCACATACCTAATATCTGGATTCACAGAGCCACTAAACATGAATAGAACTGAAATGACTGAAAATCTGTAATATCATACTAAGTCTAATACAAGACATATAAAATATTAACAAGTTATATTGCCCACAACTGCAACTGTATGCTGAAAGTAAAGGAAAACTGAATGGGAAAATACTACAAACTGACGCCACCAATGCTCATCCTAGGTGTAGTTTCCCACCTGGGTCACCTGTAAAAACATTGCCCATGAGGGGTCAGAGTAAAGAAAAATAACTCCTCGTAGTGACACTAAAAAATTTTCTTGAATGATGAATGCATGCCTTTAGGAAATAGTTTTGTGCATTAAAAATATTTATGTTATATGTTATGCATGCCTTCAGAACACTACCTGGTCAAATCATCTACATGTTCTATGTTTGTGACTTTCAGTTCACTAACCCAAGTCCCGGCATTCACTAACTAGTGTACTGTCTCACGTCAGGTCTATACTTGAGTTCTAGGTGACCTCTAACTTGCACCTCTACTAGGAAGGCTCTAGGCAGAGTAGCTCCTAACGCACATCTGAAACTGGCGACCCGAGACCATCTGACGAACTCAATTGTTCTAGTGTCGCGCGGACACGGTCTCGAATCTATTAACTGTCTTAAGGGGAGTCAACTCCCAAGACTCTGCTACTCATAAGATACCATATGCCCTATGAGGAAGGTAGTGCGCCTCTACCAAACACGAAAAGACTTAAGTGTGCTTACTGACCTTTTGGTCAAATGCTACTCTACTTGGGACATCTCTTTTGGTGTACTACTGAGCGACCCTTGACTTTCTCATGGTCGACTAGACGGGACATTCACGACCTTGGTTGAACAAATTGCAAGATTACGTACACGGGTATAGGTTTCGTACCTAACGTTACTGTTCATGTTCTGAATACTTTGGTCTTGGAGAGGGGTGTCAATCCTACACATTTTCCGCGACCGTTTTCCCACCACCACACCTTTCTATGCATGGTTATGATATTTGTACAAAAACCTACACATACATATACAAAATATATTGCTTGTTATGTCTAACTAGCAGGAATTAAGTTTCCTTACTGTGGTGCTGCGGCGCTCGTACAGTCGACGCAACGACATTTTCTCTTTCAAAGACAATCCTACTGCTGGGAACCTTCAGAATGCTGCCCCGATCCCACCAAAGTCTATCAATTTATAGTAGCCATAATTTCATAATTTTTCCCTTTACGATTTTCCCGGGGAAAATTTCTATACAATTAGAGTTACAAAAATTCAAGCGCTAAACTTCAGATATTACATTTACGTGGAGTGATTGAGACTCCCAAAATGCCCTACACAAAATCCGCGGTGGAACTCGAATCCCAAAACCTAATTAGGAAAACGGAAATGATAACCTGGTTAAATTTTACTTCCACAACGAAGGCTATCCGAAAAGAAATCGAGAAAAGTAAGGGATCGACTCAACGGAAACAAAACGAAACCCAACCTCCACCGGTTAGGGTTAAACCCGTTTCTCCCACGAGCAAGGAAGGAAGGGGAAGGCTCACCAATGCCTGCAGAGGAGGGAGGAGTCAGAAATGATTTTCGGAGGGTGATCGGGCGTCGAAAAGGGTTGCAGGAGGCGCGGCTTCGTCGGCGTCGTGCATGCGGAACGACGAGGTCGGGAGGGAAATGCGTCGGTCTGTGGCTTTTTCCCGTGAGAAGGAAAGGCGTGCGGGTTTATAATCAATAACGGGATGCGGTTTTGAAAACCGTATTAAGTGAGAGGGGGAAAATTGAGACCGGCTATTGGCACCCCAAAATAATAATTTTTTCTATAAGCACACCCACCCTACACTAACTCATTTGCATATTTACGATTTTGCCACGCAACGTCACTAAAATAAAATGCGTCTCACTAAATTATGACTAACATGAATTACCAATTAATGAACGCGAACTTTAGGAATAGTAACATTGTACCTTGACGTCGCGCTGTCTCGATCAAAATCCGTCGCGACTCGACCCTACAATTAAAATTAAATTTCGCGTTAAAACTTACGGATGTTACAAATCTCCCTTCCTAACAAAAATTTTTGTTCTCGAAAATTATAACCATACCTGAATTGAAAAGGAAAGAATAGTCTGCATTGCTCTTAAGCTCATCCTCTCGCTCCCAAGTAAACTCTGGACTGCCACAGTTCATCCAAAAGACTTTAACCATGCAAATCTCTCTATTTCTGAGCTTCTGTATCCTTTAATCCACTATTCTGACTGGTCTAACCCCAACACTAAGATCTGCCTCGATTGGTGCTTTCTCGGTACTGATGATCTGGCTAGAATCTCTGACTGCTCTCCTCAAATAGGAGACGTGAAATACATCATATACACCACTCATTTCCTCAGGTAAGGCCAACCTATAAACAACCTCACCAACTCTTTCCAGCACCTCAAAAGGACCAACGAATCTGAGGCTCAGCTTTTTCATCCGCTTTATTCTAGAGACTCCTCTGACTGGTCTGACCTTCAGATAAACATAGTCTCCAACTCTGAATTCTACTGACTTGTGCTTCTGATCATGATACTTGGCCTGGCGATCCTGAGCTGTCTTCATACGCTCCTGAATAAGCTTGATCCTGTCAGTGGTCTTATCAATACATGACTCCCTGATAGTTGACCTTTCTTCACTTTCAGCCCAACATAACGGTGTCCGACAACGTCTATCATAGAGGGCTTCGAACGGTGTCATTCCAATACTTGTCAGAAAACTGTTATTGTAGGAGAATTCCACAAGAGTAACATATTTCTCCCATTTTCCTCCAAAGTCAAAAATGCACATTCGTAGCAGATCCTCCAAAGTCCTATTTGTGCGCTCAGTCTGTCCATCTGTCTGGGGATGGAAAGCGGTGCTGAAGTGTAACCTGGTACCCAACCTCTCCTGAACGTATTGCCACTCTCTGGAGGTAAATCTGTCATCTCGGTCTGAAACTATAGTCTTGGGAACACCGTGAAGTCGAACTATCTCGTCTATATATAACTGTGCCAGCTTTGGACCTTGATCTGTCTTCTTAAGAGAAATGAAATGGGCGACCTTAGAAAGCCGATCTACTATAACCCACAAAGAGTGATTCCCACTCTGAGATCTCGACAAACCATGGATGGAGTCCATGGATATATCCTCAAAAGTTCACTCGGGAATGAGAAGTAGCTGCAACTTGCCTCCAGGCCTTTGACACTCGACCGTAACTAACTTGCACGTCTCGCACTTCCCTACATAATCTGCAACATCACTCTTCAAACCTGACCATCAGACTACCTTCTTGAGATCTGCAAACATCTTCGTGCTACCCAGATGTATAGAATATCTGGAATTATGTGCCTCAAATAGAATATTCTCGCGAATGTGGCTAACATCGGGGATACACACCCTGCCATCAAACAATAATAAATCATCATGACAAGAAAATCTCTCCTTCTGACTCGTCTGCATTGAGATCCAAATCTCTGTCATCTTCGGATCCAACGATAGAGCTGTCCTTATTCGATCCTTAATGTCGCATATAATCTCCATCCAACTCAACCTTGCAGAACCAAAACTACAGCGTGACACAACGGTGATGTCCAGTCTCTCCAGTTCCCTCACTAACTCCTCCTGCTGAGTGAGAAGGAAGAAACACGAACCTCTACGGCTGAGGGCATCATGTACTACGTTTGCATTTCCTGGGTGGTACTGAATATCTACGTCATAATCCGATAGAAACTCTAACCATCTGCGCTGCCTTAAATTGAGCTCTCGCTGATCAAAGATATACTTGAGGCTCTTATGATCAGTGAAGATCTCGCAATGAACACCATAGAGATAGTCCCTCCATATCTTCAGAGCATGAATGACTGTTGCAAGCTACAAGTCATGTACGAGATAGTTCCCCTCATGAACCTTTAACTGACTCGAGGCAAATGCTATGACCTTTTCATGCTGCATGAGAACACAACCCAAACCCTGACCTGATGTGTCGCTATAAATCTGAAACTCGTCAGGCTCTGAAGGTAAACTCAAGATCGGTGCGGTCATCAATCTGCCCTTCAAGTCCTCAAAAGCCAATTCGCTCTCAACTGTCCAATCCAAGCCCTTACCCTTCCTGATGAGGGAAGTCAGTGGTAAGTCTATCTTTGAGAAATCCCTAATGAATCTCTTGTAGTAACCAACTAGACCCAAAAAACTGCGAACCTCTGAAACTGTCGTTGGTCTTGGCCAATTCTTAATGAACTCTATCTTCTTCGGATCGACACTTACCCCTTGCTGACAGATGACGTGGCCTAAGAATGCAATCTCTGAAAGCCAGAACTCACACTTTGAAAACTTGACATACAACCGATTCTTCCTGAGGGTGCTCAAAACAATCCTGAGATGTGCGGCGTGATCTTCTGCACTCTTCGAGAACACCAAGATATCATCGATAAAAACGATAACAAAACGATCCAAGTACTCCCGAAATACCACGTTCATCAGGTCCATAAATACTGAAGGGGCATTGGTCAGCCCACGAACTCGAAGTGTCCATACCTGGTACTGAAAGCCGTCTTCTGAACATCCACGTCCCGAATCTTCAACTGATGGTAGCCCGACCTCAAATCTAACTTGGAAAAAGTGCACGAGCCCACCAACTGGTCGAACAAATCATCAATCTTAGGAATCAGGTATTTGTTCTTTACTGTCAGCTTGTTCAACTCACGGTAGTCTATGCACAGTTTCAGACTACCATCCTTATTCTTCACAAAAAGTATTGGAGCACTCCAAGGAGAAGTACCGGGACGTATAAAGCCCAAATCAAGCAACTCCTGCAACTGGCTCTTCAACTCCGCTAGTTCCCTTGGAGCCATCCGGTAGGGGGATTTGGCTACCGGTGTAGCCCGGACTGCAAATCTATCGGGAACTCAATCTCTCTATCTGGAGGGGCACCAGGGAGCTTTTCCGGGAAAACATCGGGGAACTTCTGCACCACTGGTACCTCTGCCAAGTCAGCCTTAGTCTCCGCGTTCATCAGTACTACGAAGGTTTCACAACCCTTACTGATGCACCTTCTAGCTTGGACTGCGGAGATGATCATCTTCACTACTCCTTTCAAGCCCTGAAAAGAAAATGCAGTATGATTAGGCCCCCTAACTGTATCTGCTTCGCCCTACAGTCAATCCTGACATTGATTGCCGAAAGTCAGTCCATTCCAAAGATTAGATCTAATCCTGCAATAGGTAGCTGCAAAGCTTCCACGATAATCTCGGTATCACCAAATTGCACTGGTACCCTGCACTTATCTCTGGTCTGCAGAAGGGATCCATTCGGCATCATGACTTCCAGTGGTACTGTCTCTAAAAAGACTTTTAAATTCAGCATATGCACTAAAGATTCTGCGATAAACGAGCGCGAGGCGCCCGTGTCAAACGGAATCTTGGTGGGTAAATTACGAATCATAATGATGCCTACATGAATGATTTTCAAAAGATGAAAAGAGTGTCACTATGGAGGATTAAATAAACTTGTTAAGAAAAGTAAACACTTACCTGTCACTACATCCTCCTGATCCTTTGCCTCCCGCTGACCAAGCCCATACGCTCTGGGCTGCACCAAATCTCGACCCTGCTGTGGTCTTCCATCAGTAATCATCAAAGCTTTGCCCTTGTCTGTTCTGCTAGGGCCACCAACCTCATACTTCGACTGTAGGAACAAATTACATTTGTCATCTACAGTAATTTCATAAATGTACAAAAATACAACTAGGTTTTGATTACCTGATTCAAACCAACTTCCTGACAGAAGCGAGCTATGTGACCAGGTTGTCGGCACTTGTAACACACACCAGCGCTGGCCAAACACTCTCCTGGATGGCGACGCTGACACTTGAGACAAAGGGGGTAATCCTTGCTCCTGTATCCAGACTGACCATTCTTCCTTGCATCAGACTTTTGCTTCTTGTTCCAGTTTTTCCCTTGATCATTTCTGCTTTTTTGCGGCTGATACGAATCCTGAGATCGCTTCGTACGAAAAGTACTTCGCTTCTGAACTTTCTGCTGATCAACCTCCAATTTGCGAGCCGTATCCACTAAGCTCCTGTAGTCAGCATTGACCATTGTCATCAGTGGCCGCCTCAACGTGTCACGCAAGCCATCCACGAAGCGGCTACACTTCTAAGCCTAATCTCCCTGCATCACGCCCGCATATCGAGCCAGATGGGTAAGCTCTCGCTCGTACTCAGCAACAGTCCTGTCCCCCTGGAAAAGCCTAAGGTACTTCTCCTGGAGACCTCGTCGTGCGGAAGGAGGCACGAACCAACTTGCAAGGGCTTTAGAAAATTTGCCCCACGTAAACAAGTCTGGCGTACGACCTGTCCAAAAGTATGGTCATACTATTTAAAAAGAACGCATCACTTTCAAAATAAGAGGAAATTTTCATAACACTTTACCTGTAGGATCATCTGCCCGGTACTTGTCCCACCAGAGCTTTGCCTCACCTCGGAGGAGGAAAACTGCCAGAGGAATCTTCTTGTTCTATGGACACTCCAAAACATCCAACAGGTCTCTGGTGTTTGCTATCTAATCATCGGTGTCCATTGGGGTCTCATCCCCACTATAGTTCGAGGGTTGAAGCTCTCTAAAGTTCCTCAAATAGCGCTCCAGGGTCATCTCCACGGCTGCTGGGGCAGAAACTGGTGCAGGGGCTGGTACTTGTACTGGAACTGGAAACCCTGCAGCCAGTCCCACATCGTAGAATTTTTCCCACCTTTAGCGGTGTCATTAGCGGTCTCCTCCTTTTGGGATTAGTCCCACATCGTAGAATTTGTTTTTGGGTCTCCCTCTTGTGTGTATATATAGGGGAGATATATGTTGATGTAAAGTAATAAAGAGAATAATAAGATTGTATTCCTTATTTTCTACTTGGCATCAGAGCTAGGTTTGAGGAAATAAAATAGGTCCCCACAAATCCCGTGATTTCAGCCATCGTAGTTTTTTTATTTCCTTTCCTGGTAGTGTTCGGAAGTGGCAAAACGGATGATCGAAGAATCGGTACCGCTCCATGAGGAAGATGCACGCAAAGGAAGAGGCATACACATGCGGTGAAGCATGGAGCGCGAAAAATAGAAGTAGTGCAGGCTCGCGGGTTCCGACTCTGAAGAAGCGCGTGTGCGGAATTACGCAAGTGCTCGATTTTGCGGGGAGAAGGCGTGTGGCAGGGAGAGGAATCGCCAGGCTCTTCGTGCGAAATTACGTGAGTGCACGGCTCTGCAGGGAGAAGGCGCGCGACAGGGAGAGGAATCGCCAGGCTCTTCGTGCGACAACGTCCCAGGGGAGAAGCATCGTCGCGCGTTGCGCAGTGAGAACCACCAGAAGTGCGGCACTTCTTGCGACACACGAGATTGCGTGGGGAAATACGACAGAACGTGCGACACACGAGATTGCGCAGAGAAGCATCGTCGCGCAAGATTACGCAGGGAGAAGCATCACAGTGGATTGCAGAGGATTGTCCCTTGACACGCACAAAGAAGGATCACGCTGTGAAGCATCGTGCAGGGAGGCGCGGCATTCGAAGTAAGTCGCGGGGAAGAAGCAACTGTTTTGTATTTTTTGAGGCATTGATCCATGGATTGTAATTGTGTGGGAGAGACGAGACACTTATTTTAAGTTCTCGCCGTGTGAAGAACTTTTGGCTCGACATTTCTCCGTTCTTCCAGTGAAGGATTAATATCGGGAGTAAGTGGGTCTCTGCGGTGAGCGTAGAATCTAGTACAACGCGACGGTCAAGCAAATTTGCGGGTTACTCATGGAGAAATTGGTGGTCAAGTTGGACGAGGCGGACCTAAAAGTGCTCCTTGAATTCCGGCGAATGTCAAAAGACGAGGAATTGGCTCAGTCGTCGTCACCTCTGGTAATGCTGGATCTTCCCCCTATGGAGCTGAAGCTTGACAGACCGGCCACATCCTTAAGTTGGTCACGTTAGGTGAAAAGGGCACTCTTCGGAAGGAACCTGGTGGGCTATCTAACTGGCGAGATGAGGGAGCCAGAGAAGCACTCGGATGGGTGCAATGAATGGAAGACTACGCACAGTCTGTTACACACATGGCTTCTAAACTCATTGGTCGCTTCTATCGCTATCACCGTAGATGACATAGAGACTGTAAGCGATGTTTGAGGAAAGTTACATAGGCTCTATGCAGGAGTCGACAATGACATGCACGTATTTCAAATCAAATGGGAAATTGAGACTGTAACCCAGGAAGATCGCTTGATTTAGGAGTTTGTCGCAGATCTGGAGCGACTATGGGCAGACTGAATATTTCTCACCAGCCGCATGCTACAAAGACCCTGAATGCTCGAAGGGGGAGTAAGATGCCCAGTGGAGGACCATGCACTTTATGAGAGGGTTGAATCCGACATTTGAGTAAAGGAGTGCAATGTTGATCGCTAAACCAAAGATTCCTACCCTGGATGAGACAATTGCAGTTATGATGCAGGAGCAGAGCCAGATTAGGCTTCAGTTAGGAACAACCTTTTTTCCCGGAGGAAAATTAGCTCTAACAATCACCAATCAAGGGTACGCAGGATACAAGAGCGAGATACGACAATGTTACAATTGTGGTGAAATAGACCATCTTCGGCTATATTGCCCCAAGCCACCAAGGGAGGGGGATGCAAGTGGTCGGGAAAAGTTTGGAAGTCGTGGGCGCGACCATGGAGGTCGTAGAGGTAGTGGACGAGGAGGCTACCGAGCAAACCTCATGATAGTCGAGGATGAGACAGACGAAAGTAGGGATGTTATGGTTAACTCAGAGGAGCAGGAGGTTGTGAACACTTACTCTCAATTGATGCGGAGAAATAAGAAGGGAGTGAATGACAATGCACTCATGTTAGCTTTATCAAGGGGTAGCGTTGCCTCGCTCGCTCATTCAACCACGGGTACGAAATAAACCCTTGCCCTCACATCTATATCCAATACTAGATCACAAGATTGGATAGTCGATTCAGGTTCTTCTCGACATGTCACTGGGGATGCTAGAAAATTCCTTGTGTATACTCCCCTAGTCATCCCAGAGCGCATCCAAACTGCCGATGCACAACTCAGTTAGTGGTTGGTAAGGGTACCATGCAATGTACCAACACTTTGACTTTATCCAATGTTTTACATACCCCTTCCTTTCTCGTAAATCTCTTATCCATTATTGTTATCATATCTCAACAAAAATGTGTTGTTTTGTTTGATATTCCGAAGGTGATCTTCAAGGATAAGGAGACTGATAAAAAACTTGGGACTGACACATGACATAGTAGTTTGTGGTACTTGGATAGAGGAAATATGGACTCAGCCCTTTCAACTATTATTGATGAAGCTGTAGAAGTCGGAAAGAGTGTGGAGGATATACTAATACTTCATCATCGGTGTATGAGTCATCTTTTTGTTGTTTTGAGTCAGATGTATCCCCTTCTATTTAAAAAGGCAAATAAAGGAAAACTTGTATGTGATGTGTGTGAACTAGTAAAACACACCAGAAATTCTTATTCTAGTTCTGGAAGTAGTTCTCATTCATTTAATCTGATACATTTTGACATTTGGGGATCATGTCCCACGCCCACTATAAATGGATTTTGGTGTTGTGTCTTTCATTAACTGTTTCTCACGTGTGACTGGACTCTATTTAATGAGAAACAAAAGTGATATGATTGCTTGCTTCAAGGATTTTCATAAAGAAACTCAAACTCAACACAGTTCGGTCGTAGAAGTGTTGAGGTCTGATAATGAGACAAAATACACCACCGAAATGTTTGAAGAGTATTTGTTTTCACAGGGAATCCAACATCAAACTACGTGTCCATACACACTAGAGTGGAATGGAAGAACAAACATCTTCTGGAAGTGACTCGAAGTATGATAATATCAATGAAGGTGACAAAATACTTATGGGGACAAGTCGTGCTAACAACAACCTACTTAATCAATCAGATGCCCTCGCAAATATTGGATCAGAAGTTTTCGATTGAGATACTGCGACGAAAGAGTGAAGATATTCTTACTCTCAAAACCTTTGGTTGTGTGTGCTTTGTGCATGATAGAAGACCAAATGTGAGAAAATTGGATACAAGGGTCTTGAAGTGTGTTTTTGTTGGGTATTCAGTTATCCAAAAAGAGTATGTATGTTGGAGTCCAATGGAGAGAAATTTATTCGTCAGCATGGATGTCACCTTCAGAGAGCTTGAGTCATATTACTCAACTTCAATTGACTTGACTCTTGGAGAATCACTAGGTGTAGAAAATATGAGACAAGAGTGAAAGAATAGCTGTGGTGGTGAGTGACAGATAGTAAGTATCCCGTTGTCACATATGCCAAAGGAATCATAGTTAGTTGAGGTGTCAGTTCTTGAGGAGAGAGAATCTATTGATGATGGACCTCACATTTAGGGGGAGTTAAGAGTGTATACGAGAAGAAGGCAGTCAAGCGAGACCACAATGTCTATATTGCCACCTGTATCATGTCTCTTGCCTCTGCCTACTCCGATACTTGAGACACCTGCACTATCCACCACAAACTTCAGAAATCCTAGGTATGATAATCTCTCATCTCTCTTCTCCCACTCCCTTGCCGGTAAGATAAAGTTCCCGCAAGAATGCGGGAGCATTCATTACATCATTAAACATTGTTTTTATTCCTAAGTGTTGACAGATTTCTAAGAAAGATCCTCGATGGAAAGCTGCAATGCTAGAAGAACTTGGGGCATTAGAGAAGAACAACATCTGGAATCTCGTGTCACTACCACTAGGAAAAAAAGCAGTTGGCTGCAAGTGGGTTTTCACGGTGAAACAAAACCTAGAGGGTCAGATTGAGCGCTATAAGGCTCGATTGGTTGCAAAGGATTGGTTGCAAAGGATTACAATCAGACTTATGACATCGACTACGATGAAACCTTTGCACCCGTTGCCTAAATGAGCACGGTGCAGACACTAATATCCTTGGCGGCAAATGAGGGATAGAAGCTTCACCAGCTCGACGTAAAGAATGCATTTCTTCATGGGGATCTGTTGGAAGATGTGTACATGAAAGTGCCACCTGGCTTTGACATGAAAAAAAATGGTTGACAAAGTGTGTAGACTCAAGAAATTCTTGTATGGGCTAAAGCAATCTCTTCGAGTCTGGTTCGACAGGTTTAGAAAGACGATGGTTAATATGGGATATCAGAAGACCAACGCTGATCATGCCATGTTCTTTAAGAGGAATGGATATCACACTATGATCCTTACGATCACGGGCGGAACTTTGTCTGGGCACGGTAGGGAACGTGCCCGACCAGTTTTTTCTCGGTAAACCTAGCAGGACCCGTCCCCGATCCCGTCCGGCCGTCCCGATCCCGTCGCTAGCAGCCCTGTCGCCGATCCCGTCCGGTCGTCCCCATCCCGTCGCTAGCAGCTCCCGTCACTAGCAGTTCCCTTCTTCTTCTTCTTCTTCCTCCCGTCGCTAGCAGCTCCCTTATTCTTCTTCTTCTTCAGTCAAATCCCCTCATTAATCCCCTCATTAATCCAGCCCACAATTAAATCCCCTGTCAACACTCAACAGTCAAATCCCCTCATTAATCCTTCCATATTGTTTCACCACACCCCTATTCCCATTGTACAGTCCCCACCTTCATTATCCACCTTCATTATCCACCCTCCCAGTAGCCTCCCACACAATTCCTGCACCCATCAGCCAAGCCTCTTCAATATTCAGTACACGAATTCCAATCCACACCCCTATTTCTGTGAAAAATCTGGACTGATTTCAGCCCAGATTTATGTTGCATTTGTCTTATATTGCTGGACTGAATTCTTGCATACCAATTTGATGCTACGTTTGCTTGGATCCCTATTCTCTCTGTTGCTGACTCAGGTATGTTGTGTAACATTTGTTAGCCTTTGCTTGCTAACCTTCTTACATCGATGATATTTTCTTATGCTAATAACTATTAATGCATCTTCTTTGGATTGTTTAACAGAGTAAGTTCTAGTGTGCATCTTCTTTTACCTAAACATTTAGGAAAAGAAATTATTATTTGTTGGTCTAGTTACTTGTTACTGCTATCATTTGTTTTCCTATGAAGGCACATATTGTCATTATTGACTATATAATGTCGAGCTTATCATAGCTAATGGTGCAAATGCGCGCACACACAAATATGTTTGTTACATTTTTGCAAGTTGTTTAATTCACATCTATTCCCAGCATGGTTTGATCTGGACCACATGTGCTTTGTTTTTGTTGAACTTTATATTTATGTCTGGGTTCACTTAGAGGCCAACATACTTAATAATAATTTTACTTCTTGGGCATCTCTAGATCTAGGGCTCCCTTGCTTTTCGCCCCCATTTCCCCAATTGAATGACAACCACCTTTCCTTAGGCAAGCACCTCTCCTTTTCCTCCATTCGCCGGACGAAGCAACCCAGGATGCTGAACCACAAAGCCAGTTGCGTGATCCGCCTTTCACGACACCGAATGACAGTACGTAGATTGTGTCAACGTAAAGTATTATTTGACGTTTTCAGAGCATGTGCCAACGAAAAGTATCTTGTTGAATTGTAAGTTTTTCAGATCTAAACCTTTCTTTTGTAATTTTGTGTTCAATTTTTTATTATAATATTGTGTTCAATATTTTCCTTACAAAAATATCTTTTAAAAAAAAATTCAGGGCGCTGCCCCCGAACCCCCGCTCAAGTCGCGCTACCCCCCAAACCACCCGAATTGACGGTACTTAGATTGTGCCCATGCGACTTCAAAATCCTAGTTCTGCCACTGCTTACGATGTACGTGGACGATATGATTATTACATGCGATGATGAGAAGGATATTGCTCAGCTAAAGACAAGAGTGAGTAAGAAGTTTGAAGTGAAGGACTTGGACAGCTAAAATACTTTCTTGAGATAGAAGTAGCTCGCGGTGCAGAGGGAATCATTTTATCTCAACGAAAATATATACTAGATCTGCTCAAAGAGACGGTTATGTTGGGATGCAGCCCGCGGTTGCTCCTAAGTTCAAACTCATCGCTGAGGTAGGAGAGCCAACTGATAAAGAGAGGCATCAAAGACTTGTAGGTCGCCTGATATATTTGAGTCACACCCGTCCTGACATATCTTTTGTTGTGAGCATAGTAGCCCGTTATGTGTACGATCCCAGGGAGGGGCACTTGGATGCAGTGTATCAGATTCTTAGATACTTAAAGTGTGCACTAGAAAATGAACTGATATTCCGAAAGAATGAACATCTGAATATCGAAGGCTTGTAACTCTGACTGGGCTAGCTGTGCAAATGACAGGAGATTCACGTCGGGATATTGCATGTTTGTGGGGGACAACATTGTCTCCTGAAAAATCAAGAAGCGAACTGTAGTTGCGATATCTACAGCTGAGGCAGAGTACATTGTCATGTCCTCAAGTGTAGGGGAGTTGTTATAGTTGAAAGCCATGTTGAGTGAACTCAAGATAGATCAAGGCGGACAAATGACACTGTGGTATGATAGCAAGTCAGTCATTAGCATCGCAAACAATCCCGGCTAACATGATAGAACCAAACACATAGAGATCGATGAGTTCATCAAAGAAAAGCTGGATGGAGGGATACTGAAGCTGGGTCATATCACTACAAAAGAACAAGTGGTTGATTGTCTAATCAAAAGACTTAGCTCACTGGATTTATGTAGATTGTGTGACAAGATGTGTTTAGTGGATATCTTTCGCCCACCTTGAGGGGGAGTGTTACCCTCGCACAATTGTCGGATGATCCACTTGTTGTCGGGACCACCAAAGCACGCATATGGAAACCAACTTAATTAATTGATATTAATTAATTAATTAATATTAATTTGTCTTATTTTAGGTTTGATGTCATATGAGCCCCCCTCCCTATATAAGGAGGTGGTATGAGAGTGTTTGATTTATCTTTTTGTGTATTAGGGTTTTGGGCTCTTATATCTTTGGAGGACCCAGTCTCATTGATCTTGGTCGGAGTTCGCTCCAGATTGTATTTATGTTCCTAATTAATGCAAGCATGTCTCGCTCTTCTTTGCAAGACGTATCAATGGTCCAACCCGCCGCCCCCGCCCACTCATTCCACGTCGTTGGGGCTCGAGCCACGATGGACACACTCGCCTCTATCAAACACCGGTTCAACATTCAAGACAACCTCCTCGCCTTGCTGCCTGCCTCCTTGCAGGCACTTCTCCGGCGTTGTGATGACTGCAAGATCCAACCCACGCTGCTTCCGACAGTAGCGACAGTGGCCCGCACCTCCAGCGCCGCTTTCGACGGCAACCGTATCAGCCTGCATCTTGCTACAGCCGCACCTCCAACATCGTTTCCGGCAGCAGCACCAAACGCTTCGCATCGCTGCTCTCCGTCGTCCCGCAACTGCTCTGCGTTCGTCTTCCGTCTGCCGCCAGTCCAAATCCCTGACCAAGGCCCTCCACATCGCGTCCGCCATACCCAGGTCGTGACGTCGCCTTCTCCATCATCGACTCTGCCTCTCGACCTCCACCGGGAGGCTTCTCCACAACAACGCTCATAGCCCAAACCTCCTCCTTCACCTCTCGCCCTCGATGTCTTCACGCAGCGGCATCCGCTTCCCATTCTCCGCGTTAGCGTCGACTCGGGCGTGCCACTTCAATCCAGAGCAGCGACCACTTTTTCCATCCCCTCCTCAATTGATGCAGCTAGCTTTGTCTCCCCCACCATCGATCCACACGCTCTCTTCCTTTTCCAGAACCACGCCTTCCCAAATCCCACATCCTCACTTCCTTTTACAATTTACACCCACTATTACCCCCACTACAAACAACCTCACCTCACAAATTATTTTTTCTTTATTTTTCTCACAGCCTCTCATTTTCTTTTTAACCTCACCTTTCAATAATTTCTCTCGTCACTTCCCCTTTCTTCCGCACCCCGACCACAACTTCTTTGCCCCTCCCATTCTTAAAAACCCCGACAAAAAATTAAACTTCGGCCTTGATGGCAGGGCCGATTTTCAAGACCGACAAATTGTTACCCTCGCACAATTGTCGGAGGATCCACCCGTTGTCAAGACCACCAGAGCACGCATATGGAAACCACCTTAATTAATTTGTGTCATGAATCAGTATTAATTAATTAATATTAATTTGTCTTATTTTAGGTTCAATGTCATGTGAGCCCCCCTCCTTATATAAGGAGGTGGTATGAGAGTGTTTGGTTTATCTTTTTATTTATTAGGGTTTTGGGATCTGATATTTGAGAGAGCAATCTTCGGAGGACCCAACCTCCTTGATCTTGGCTGGAGTTCGCTCTGGATTGTATCTGTGTTCCTGTTTAATGCAATCATGTCTCGCTCTTCTTTGCAAGACGTATCAATGGTCCGACCTGCCACCCCCGTCCGCTCGTTCCACTCTGTCGGGGCTCGAGCCATGCTGGACACACTCGCCTCGCCTCCATCGAACGTCGCTTCGACATTCAAAACAACCTCCTCACCTCGATGTCTTCCTCCTTGCAGGTACTTCTCCGACACCGTAATGACTGCACGATTCAGCCCACGCCGCTTCCGGCAGTGGCCCGCACCTCCAGCGTCGCTTCCGGCGGCAATCGTAGCAGTCCACATCTTCCTGCAGCCGCACCTCCAGCACCGTTTCCGACAGCAATACCAGACGCTTTGCATCGCTGCTCTCCGCCGTTCCGCAACTGCTCTGCGTCCGTCTTCCATCTGCCGCCAGTCCAGATCCCCGACCAAGGCCCTCTACATAGCGTCCGCCGGATCCAGGCCGTGACGTCGCCTTTTTTACCATCGGCTCTGCCTCTCAACCTCCACCGGGCGGCTTCTCCACACCAACGCTCACAGCCCAAACCTCCGCCTTCACCTTGTTGAAGATGGTAACCGGGCGGTCTGGCGGTCTGTCTTGGCGGGTTGAAGACCGGGCGGTCTGGCGGTCTGTCTTGGCGGGTTGAAGACCGCGCGGTCTGGCGGTTTGTCTCAGCCGGCTTGGAGACCGGGCGGTCTGGCGGTCTACCCTGGCAGTCTCTCTTTCTCTCTGATGGTAGCCGTGCGGTTAACCCTTCTGTATAACCGCGCGGCTTGTGCGGTTTGTTTTGTATAGTCCGCTTAGTCCTGTAAATTTTTAGTCTCACATCTCTTATTTGTATTCTCTCATCTCTCCTTCATTCTATATAAGGGAGGGCATACCTTTGTAATATATACCCTTTTCGGATAATAAAGTTTCTGTTAAAACCTCTTTCGGCTTGTTTTTGATTCATTTCTAACATGGTATCAGAGGACACGGTCGTTTCCTCCTGATTGTGTGCGCTCTCTGACTCTCGCGGCTTGTTTTCCGCTTTTCCGCGACCTGTTCGCGCGGCTTGTTTCTGTCCGCTGCCCTGATCGCGCGGCTTGCCTCTCCTTGGTTCCCTTCTCCTGCTGCTATTCGTCGGCGCGACCTGTTTCTGTTCGCCCGGCCTGCGACTTGTTGTAGTCGCTGCTCCTTGCCTCCTCTTCTGTTCGCTCGGCCTTTTCAGTCCGTGCGACCTCTTCCCCGCTGTGCCTTTGACTGCTTTCTAGCCGCTTGTGTTCGCGCGGCTTCTTCCTTTTCTATCCGCTGCGGTTTCTCACTGTGTTCTCGCTGCTCCTCTTCGTCGCTGCGGTCTGTTTTCTAGTTGTCTCGGCCTGTTTCCTTCTACCCGCTCCAGCTTGCGTGTCGCCCCGGCCTCATCTTTAGCCGTGCGACTTGTTCTCCTCTTCTCGCGGCTTGTTATTATCGTCGCGGTTTGCTCCTCTCTTGCTTCCATGACTTTCCCCTCCTCCAGTCAGTCCGCCTCGGTGGTAACCTCTTCTGGTAGTGCTTATGTTGTTACCCGCGGACGATGACTAATCGACTCTGGTGCAACAAATCATATGACCGGCGATCCTCAATGTTTCTCTCTTCTTGAAACACATGCTCAATTGCCCCCGGTCATTGTTGCGGATGGATCTCCCTCACCGGTCCATGGGACGGGCATGGTTCAAGTCACTCCGTCTCTGTGCCTGGCTGATACCTTCTATGTGCCCAAGTTTCCGTGCAATTTAATATCGGTTAGTTTTTTATGCAAGCAATTACGGTGTTCTGTCTTATTCACCCCTACCTCTTGTGCTTTTCAGGATCCGGACTCCCAACGGACGATTGCTACCGGACTGAGAGTGGTGGCCTCTACTTCCTCGACAATGTCTCTGCTCTATCCGCTTCTCCTCCTCCTCTACAGATCTTCTCCAATGACATCTTCGTCTTGGATATGCTCCTCCCAGAATTCTACGCCAGCTCCTGCCGCACCTCCCTCTCATCATCCTCCTCTAAACTGTGATGCATGTCAACTTGGCAAACATCACCGCTCATCCTTCCCACAAAGCAAAGTCGGGGCTCTTCCCGTCCGTTCGACCTCGTTCACTCTGCATATGGGGACCCGCTCCTAACCTTACCATCGGTCGGGTAGTTCCTATTTTGTCACCTTCATCGATGATTTCTCTCGGTGTACGTGGGTGTATCTTCTCAAAGATCGCTCCGAGCTGTTCTCTGTTTGGACCTCGTTTTATTCTATGGTTAAGACTCAGTTTGATACGTCTATTAAGGTCCTTCGTTCTGACAATGCTAAGGAATATCTTAGCCAAGACTTCTCCTCTTTTGTCTTCACCATGGTCTTATTCGTCAAACAAGCTGTCTACACCTCACAACAAAATGGGGTGGCGGAACGCAAAAATCGTCACCTCCATGATGTCGCTCGCACTATGATGACTCAAATGCATGTCCCTCGCTCCTATTGGGGCTATGCTGTTCTCCTCTCCTGCTATCTCATCAATCGCTTTCCCTCCACAGTTCTCCACGGTGCTACCCCCTTCTTCATTCTTTATCCGGACAAGGATCTCTTTCCTCTTCCTCTGCACATCTTTGGGTGCACTGCCTTTGTGCACTCTCCCGCTGCCACCCGTGATAAACTCTCATCACGTGCCACTAAATGTGTCTTTCTGGGGTACTCTCCAACTCAGAAAGGTTATTGTTGCTTTGACCCCGTTACCCGCAAGCAATTTGTCTCTGCGGATGTCACCTTCTTTGCCAATGCTTCTTACTTCTCTCCCGCTTCCTCCTCTCCTCCTCCTGATCCTACTTTTCCTACCAACCCATCCCTTCCCTCTGCTCCCACTGATGTTCCACCATCTCCACCCTCTCCACCCTCTTCCCCATCACCATCATCTCCACCCTCTACTCCGCTTTCTCCCTCCACTCTGCTGCCATCTCTCTCTACTCCCGGGCCAGCTCTCTCCACCACGGATACTCCGGATACTGAGGCACCTGCTGACCTGGATCTCCCGATTGCTCTTCGCAAAGGGGTTCGGGCATGTACCCAACATCCACTTGCTGCAGTTGTTTCCTACGATCGTCTTACCCCTTCTCGCCGAGCTTTTGCACTGGCTATCTCGGCCACTGCCACCCCCCGTTCCTACCAGGAGCCCTTACTATTCTCATTGGAAGGTTGTCATGGATGAGGAGATTGCTACTCTAACTGAACGGGGTACCTGGACCCTTGTTCCTCCTCCTTTCGGCACGGATGTTGTTGGTTGTCGATGGGTCTTCGTGGTGAAGTTTCTCCCGGATGGCAGTGTGGATCGTTATAAGGCTCGCCTGGTTGCCAAGGGTTTTACCCAAACTTATGGCGTCGATTACTTTGACACTTTCTCTCCAGTGGCTCGTCTCAGCACTATTAGGGTTCTTCTCTCTGTGGCTGTCAACAGGGATTGGCCCGTCTCGCAGCTCGATGTTAAGAATGCCTTCCTCTATGGTGATCTGCAGGAAGATGTTTACATGGAGCAACCTCCGGGGTATGTTGCTCAGGGGAGACACGGGTATGCCAGCTAAAGAAGGCTATCTATGGACTCAAGCAGAGTCCTCGTGCCTGGTTTGACAAGTTCAGTGGCATTGTTGCGGCCATTGGTTTTACAAGAAGCTCAGCAGATCACTCCTTGTTTGTTCGGAAAACCGCCTCTGGTCTTGTTGTTCTTGCGGTTTATGTTGATGACATTCTTCTTACTGGCGATGACCAGGATGGGATATTGATGACCAAGAAACACCTTCGTCAACATCTGGTCACAAAGGATATGGGCTCCCCGAAATACTTTCTGGGGATTGAAATCTCTAGAAAGCCCACTCCATGGTCCTTTCCCAACGGAAGTATGCTCTTGATCTTTTAAAGGAGGCAAGACTCACTTGTGCTAAACCTGCACGTTGTCCTATGGCTGCTGGAGAAGACAAAACTTGGACAGATGACTCGCCTCTTCTCTCTGATCTTACGAGGTACCGGCGTCTGGTGGGCAAACTCATATATCTCACGGTAACCAGACCCGACATCTCTTATGCTGTTGGCAAAGTGAGCCAGTTCATGCAAGCTCCGAGGGAGTGTCATCTACAATCTGCTCTGAGGATATTAGAGTATATTAAAGCTGCTCCAGGAAAAAGACTCCTATTTCAGAAGAATGGTCACCTAAGAGTTGAAGCTTACTCTGATTCGAGCTATGCGGATGACAAAGGGGACCGCAAATCGACATCAGGTTTCTGCACATTTGTTGGAGGCAATCTTGTGAGTTGGAAGAGCAAGAAACAGTCTGTAATTTCCAGGTCTAGTGCAGAGGCGGAATATCGCAGCATGACATCGACTACATGTGAGTTGAAATGGTTGCGGGCTCTCATGCTTGACTTAGGAGAGGTTTACAAACTATCCTCTTCCTATGTTCTGTGACAATAAGGCCGCGATATACATTTCTAAAAATCCGGTCTTTCATGAGAGAACAAAACATATAGAAGTCGACTGTCATTTTATTCGGGAAGAAATATTGAAGAAACAAATTTGCACTCCATTTGTCACTTCGGATAACGAGTTGGCAGATGTCTTCACCAAGCCGGTGTCTGCTTCCTTTTTCCACATCTGCGACAAGCTGGGCATGATCGATATATATGCTCCAGCTTGAGGGGGAGTGTTGAAGATGGTAACCGGGCGGTCTGGCGGTCTGTCTTGGCGGGTTGAAGACCGGGCGGTCTGGCGGTCTGTCTTGGCGGGTTGAAGACCGCGCGGTCTGGCGGTTTGTCTCAGCCGGCTTGGAGACCGGGCGGTCTGGCGGTCTACCCTGGCAGTCTCTCTTTCTCTCTGATGGTAGCCGTGCGGTTAACCCTTCTGTATAACCGCGCGGCTTGTGCGGTTTGTTTTGTATAGTCCGCTTAGTCCTGTAAATTTTTAGTCCCACATCTCTTATTTGTATTCTCTCATCTCTCCTCCATTCTATATAAGGGAGGACATACCTTTGTAATAGATACCTTTTTCAGATAATAAAGTTTCTGTTAAAACCTCTTTCAGCTTGTTTTTGATTCATTTCTAACACACCTCTTGCCCTCGACGCCTTCACTCAGCGGCATCCACTTCCCCTTCTCCCTGTCAGCGTCGACTCGGGCGTGCCGCTTCAATCTAGAGCAACAACCACTTTTTTCATCCCCTCCCCAATCGATGCAGCAGGCTTTGATTCCCCCCCATCAAGCCACGCGCTCTCTTCCTTTTCCAGAACCATGCCTTCCCAAATCCATATTCTCACCTCCTTTATATACCCACTGTTACCCTCACTACAAACAACCTCACCTCACAAATTATTTTTTCTTTATTTTTCTCACAACCTCTCATTCCTCTTTTAAAACTCTCTACCCCTTCTCAATAATTTTT